>APFE031530079.1:10179-60917 GCA_000404065.3 Pinus taeda | reverse complement strand
CCTAGTTTGATATGAGTTGCTAATGCTGATGCTGCTGATCTAGGGTTGCTACTGCTGATATGAATCAGATTTATTGTACTATTTCTCTCTGCCGAATTATTGAAGATAAAAGAAGATTTGATCAAAGGGTTTCCCCACACATTGTGGGGTTTGTCCCTGGCTAGCCGCCACATCTTGTGTCTCTTGTCTTGGCTTGTTTTATGTCAATTGTTTAATGTTCTATCTGCACTTTACTTTATGTACATGTGATTGCTACTCTGTGGAATATAATAAGAAAAAGAAGTAAACTGTTATAAGCATAGAACATACCATAACTTAACAAGGTCGAGTTCTCCTAGTTTGTTTTGAGGTCACTTGGGAGTTGTTTGACCAACTTTGACCTTGTTGATTTGGATTACACTACTACTATTGTAAAGTCACATATTTGTGACATTGTACTATCTCTCTCTCTCTGTGCTGAATTATTGAAGAATATAAAAGAATTGATCAATGTGTTTCCCAGCAGTGGGGTTTGTCCTTGGCTGGTGCCACATCTCGTGTCTCTTGTCTTGGCTTGTCTTCTGTTACGTTTATGTTCTATCTGCATTTTACTATCATGTCGATGTGATTGCAATACTAGAAATTGATATTGGGCTAATAAGAATATTTGAAGTAAATTGCTCTTAAGCATAGAACATACCATAATTTAACAATCCAACAATGCACAACATCAAAGATAGTACACAAGAGATTTTTTAGGTGGAAACCCTTAGGGAGAAAAACCACTGACCACTTTTAATATAGGTCTTTAAAAATTACATCAACGAGAAGCTCCAATTTCCAAGGATCTCCAGCAACAACTGGAAGGAGGCTCCAACCCCTTTATTTATCAGGCTCCAACTGAAAGGATGCTCCAACACCTTGATTTACCAAATCCAACTGGAAAGATGCTCCAATGCCCTGGGTTTATCAACTCTGAATGAAAGGATGCTCCAACACCCTAGTTTACCAACTCCAACTAGAAGGATGCTCCAACGCCCTGCAAGCTCCAACTTGCCCTAGCACCACCCTACCACCCTGAACCGTTCTCAAGCCCCAACATGAAGAAGACTCCACTCTCTGACTTGCACCCAATGTTTTAAAAAACAACCGAATCGAATCTGAAACGGCCGAGTTGATCCGAGTCGTTGGAATTGATCCAAGTCGTTGGAATTTTTTGTGACCCAACAGAAAAAACGGAATGGGAGGCCGAGTCATGACTCAACCGGGTTAGTCATGACTGACTCGGCCCAGTTATTGCATGACTCAACCGAGTCAATCATGACGCGGTCAACCCGGCCGGTTCTGAATGCGGCCTGTAACTCCAAAAAAATGAGATTTTTCATATTTTTTTTTTAAATTTAACTGTTAGCTGAGTGTTGGGGACTCCAAGGTGTTTTCTAAATTAGTTAAATGCTATTTGGGGTCCATTCCCCTCTCCTAATATCCTATATGCTATTCAAATTTCATGGTAATGTTACTTAAAATAAAAGTGACATTCTCCTTAATCTTCATTTTCATCCTTTTACTTAAATTTTTAACATTACCATGAAATGACTCAGGATGTTTGAGAGTGGTTCCGGCCTCATTGGATTTCATATGGAGAAAGTAGAATTTTTTATTTCATTCAAAATCCATCAGACTTATCAGTTTTTCAAGATTTCAGGATTGGAGGATTGCAATGTTTCCATTGAATTTTGTCATGTATTAGGGTATGAAACTCGTATTTAATCAAGAGCACCAACCCCTATGTACCTTGATGTTAGTGAAATTGGTTGTCGAACTCCTCTGGGATTCACTCCCAAACCAGGAGCTTCTGAAAATGTCACTCCCGCTCCCGTTTTCACTCTCGCTCCCCACTTTCACTCCCGCTCCCAAGTAACACTGAGCCAAATGATGTTGGCAACTCTAGCAGTAGCCAGTAGAGGCCATTTATAGCCTCATTGGTTATGTGTTTTTGTTTTGATCTCTATATCATCATCGTGTATGTATTGGACAGTGCACTGGGTGCCATTTTGATATAATGGATATATTCATGAGCCTACTTTGATCATATGTTGTCTTCCATCTATATTCTAATGCTGTGTGTTTGGAAACATGAATGAAAATCTTTAAAATTATGTGTTTTTATAAAAAATAAATTTTTAATGTATTTTTTACAACGACCGAGTCATTGAAATCGAGCCGGCCGAGTCAATACCGAGTCGGAGTCGACCCTCGGCCAAGTCGGAGTCGGAGTCGGAGTTTTAAAACATTACTTGCACCATCCTACCACCCTTCTCAACAAATCCACCACTTGCCCTAAGGACTTTGACTTTCAATTCATCACAGTGGACCACATTTCACAATTTTCAGATTGGATCCACCTGTGCTCAATATCATAATAAATTATATCAAATCAATCTGATGACTTTGTTGATCTGCAATACTGGCACAAGGTTGTCAACAACAACTACTCATCAAAAATCAAACCCTAGTTGAACCATCAAAAGTACTCAATACTCTTTGCTCAACAAATAAATCCACTATTGCTCAACATGTATATCTGATGACAAACTATAACAACATTAAAAAAGAACTCGTTGTATTCCACTGCCACTGAATTGCCTCTGCTACTGTGCAACTATCAGAACACTTGATCCAATATTGTTGCCAATGCTAATGTTGTCCTCATGCACAATCTGATGTGCCACACATCTGTCTTTTGTCCAGTCTTAAGCTATCTTACTTGTTTCCCTAGGAAACGCAAGATCATGAGATGCCAAGCCAATTGTTTCTCTGTAATGTATGCTTTGACTTTGGCTCAACAAATTGCTCAGCACATTCTGATATCAAAACCCCAATATCATCAACATAAATGTGAAAGCTCTAAAAATTGCTTATATCATCGGAAACAAGTCAACATGAAACTACATTAGCAACTTTAAGCGAAATCGGCGTCAATCATCAATCCTAATCGATGTTGCACAACTCGTATAAGAGTCGTCTGGCTATTAACTCGGCGACTCGTATAATACTCGGGAATGACCCATATAAGACTCTGCCTCCATTTTCCTTTTCCCTCCATATGATCTCCCAAAAAAATAAAAATAAATTAATTTTGAGGGTCTCCACGCGTCTTATGTGGGTCATATGCCGTTCTTCACGAGTTTAATGTGGGTAGCCGAGTTTTATGCGAGTTTTGGCGGGTACGGGTAGAAACCACAGGCTCTATGCAAGTGACTCA
The DNA here is from genome assembly GCA_000404065.3 of Pinus taeda. Lineage (NCBI taxonomy): Eukaryota > Viridiplantae > Streptophyta > Pinopsida > Pinales > Pinaceae > Pinus > Pinus taeda. Next base: position 57,673 of record APFE031530079.1, on the reverse strand, counting down.
TCTCTCTATAAAACCCGTCAAGACCTGCGAGTACTCGCGGGTCTTATAAGAGCATGCTACACTGATCTAAAGGAAGTTGTGTCTCCTAGCAAATCCCCACCATGATACCAAGATAAAAATAAAACATTAGAATCAACTTAGGTTGCACCACCACCAAAAAATTAGTAAAGTATTATTACATCATTGTGCCTTAGAAAAGATTAGATCACCATGAAAACACATGAAATGCCCCCTTCAACTCAAACTTGGGAAATTATACACATCAAAAAGGGTATGTACACCATCGAATACATATTGCCCCTAAGTGACATCTAGAAATATTACAATGCCATTAATTATATCACCTAGGGAAATCCCACCAAGAAAAAGTGCATCACCACATACATAAACACCATAGGAAAAGTAAAAATAAGAAAGGTGTTAACTTCATCAAACATCAAGTATGTTCCCACCACACATTCAACAAAAGGGGACCACGTAGAACATGCCCCCCAACAACAAACCACTATCACATTAGCATCATACTTAGTCACAAGAATGCTCCAAAAGAATATATGACATGAAGTTGCAAGCATCCATATGTCAAAATAGTGATCCATCAAGCAAAGATATGAAAGTGGCACCAAAACACTCGCTGACCATCTAACATAGAGAAGTTAATCTCCTCCACCAAAGATCTCCATCAAAGAATCCACTATTAAGAAGAGAAGAAGCTCCATGAAGTTATGTAACCCCCAAATCCATCCAAATGCTCCATAGGTACCAATTACAAACCCCATCAATGTGATGAAAATCACAATGTAAAACCTCATACAATATATGAGGTGTGACAAGCTCAAATGTTGTTGCGCTTTTGCTCACATAGGTAAAGCATGGGTGTCTTTTTTAAACCAACTTTCAAGCAATGACAACCTTTAATAATATTTGCCTCAGCTTCAACTTGGATAGTTCCATTCCGCCCTAACATGAAAATCATTCCCATTGATAAGAAATTATCAATGGGGAACAAAACTGCATCTTTAACTTTCTAAGGAGTGTAATATGGCAATTTTTCTACTTCTTTCTCCATGTGATTTTCTATTAGTCAAACACATTGAGACCAGACCTGTGGCTCTTCTAAACTTTCTCCTTATTCTCATTATTGAAGAGAGGAGAGATGTTTGGTGTTACAAAAGAGGCTTGTTTAGACCTGTGGCTCTTCTAAACTTTCTCCTTATTCTCATTATTGAAGAGAGGAGAGATGTTTGGTGTTACAAAAGAGGCTTGTTTATGCCCTCGCTCATTATTTCACCTCTCATTATTTTTCCTCTCACGTGTGTATCTTTGAACCTTAATCCAATGGCAATCAGATTAGTCAAAAATTCAATCCATCATTCCAAATTACTTTAATGCCAAATCCAATTGGAAATCATAAATTACAAGGTAGATCCCTTAATAATGAGGGTCATCTCAATATCCAATTCCACCAGTAAGGAATCAACCCCAATGAAAGATCTACAACCACCGGAAAAGACTCCACCACCGAAAGAAACTCCACCATTGTTTCAAAATCCATTTCAATTGAGTAAACAGAAGACTTGATTATTGGTTATAATAGAGTTGTATTAGTGATCAGTACTTAGTACTTAGGTAACAGCAGCCTTGATCATCATGAAAAAGGTAGTAATAATGCTCATTTAATCCCCAGTGGTAATCAATAGATAAGCAACATTCAACATCATCCTATCAACTGTGGGAATCCATAATAACCAAAGAGAATCCTAGAAAAAAGTCAATAAGTAGTCAATGAGAATAAATACCTAAGCATAGAAAATCATTCATTAATTATCCAAGAACTTGAGTACATATTTTTTTAGGGGGTGCCATCGTTGCTTGAGTGTCTAAATACCCCAACTGTTGATAAGGGTATCAACTAGGGGTGGGTGGCACCTGGAGTGTTTGTCGGGCTACCACAACTAGTTTGTCACTTCGATTATGATTCAAGTGCCACTATCAAAGCTTAATCCCTTGAAGAGTAGTTAGGTTATAACACACTCCCATGTTCATACATCTTTTGTGGCCAAATCACAGGTTTGTTACCCAATGTTGCAAAAAGGAGATTTCTATATTCTCGTGGGACTATGTTGGGATCGAATTCTAACATGCAATAAATTTAGAAAGCCCTAACCTCAAATCAATGTCACGTTGACTTACAAAGAAGAGATATCACCAATAAAAGGCTCCTAATTAATTTTTATTTTTGGGTTATAAGATAGACTCAGATATTAATTTCTCGCATTTAGTTTAAGGCTCTCTTATAGCTCTCTTAAGAAGTTGTGGTGAGAGGGAACATATGAGAATAAATGTGATGTGGTAAATGTGATGGACCTTTTACCTTGAAAATAATAAGTTATTTTTACTATCTAAAAATAAAAAGTGGACTTTTTTTCATACTGTAAAAGAAAAGGTGACTTTGGTTTTTCCTATTGTAAAGGAAAAAAGAGGACTTTCTTGTTGGAGGAAAAGCAAAATATACTATTCTCTCCTAAACTTGAGAATCGTGATATCTATCCTTGATTTGAGACTTGGCCCCAGGGGTTAGCTCAAGTAGTCATGAGCCAAACATGAGATCTCTTCCTCAAGGTTGGGGAGGTCGCAAATTCGAATCTTGCACTCCATGAGGTTGGGATCCATAATCAAGGCTAATAGCTTACCCCATTTACCATCCATGGAACATGCAGAAGTACTTTGAGAGTTTTCCGCAAGGTTCTCCTTGGAAAAAAAAACATATTTCCTTGAGCAAAAAAAAGAACTTTGAAGGACACTTATAAAGAAGGGAAAAATATTTTTTTCCATCCTAAGGTCCATTTTCAAAGGACATGATTATTTTTCCTAAGAAGGAACATCTTTTCACAAGAGGCTTTCACACTCTAAGGTCCCCACTCAAACACGTTGCAAGGTAAACCTATCGTACTAAAGGTTGAAAACTATCTTTACATTATTTTGGCCACAGATGATCTTAACGAAGAGGAATAGCTTCAAAAATATCATTAGAGAGAAGAATTGCTCCTTTGGAAATATCACGAGGATTGACTATTATGTCTCGCACGCCCTCGGGGCTTATACTTGGTCGGTATGTTGGGTATTGAGGGTCCACAAAGCATGACCTATGTAAGCCCTCGAGGCTTATGTCATGTAGGTCAACATGCATTTGCACTTTTGGCCTCTAAGGTAAGCTCACAAGAAGGAAAGGGGGGATCAATTAGACAGATAGACAAGAAGCTTTGTCAATGTGAAAGGTTTATATATATAAGTATGTGTAGCTAAATACATACATAGATGCTCTAGCATGGACCTAATATAAGCAAGCCTTTTCATGCTTAGAATTGTTTGTTGATGCATGAGTTGACTTTCAAGTTTCACAAGTCAACTCACAAGCAAAGCTCATTCCTAGATGGCAAACATTTAGTCATGTGGGCCCATATAACATGAGCCTTACAACCCCACAAGGGTCATGCCTTGTAGGCCCTCATGGATCACCCCTTTCGACCATAGGATGAGCTTGCAAGAAGGTAAGGCAGATTCACACAAAGAGTCAAGGATAGGGGTAAACTCGTGTCAAATGTTTAACATATATTATTTAATATGTGTAATCATTCTTTGGTTAATGTTGCCTCTTCATCCTTGCACTATAATCTCTGTCTTGCTAGCCCATGGTGCTCATCCCTTCCGTACCCATTACATATTGTGGGTTCGTATGGCGTGACACTTATGGGCCTACATGACTAATCTCATATAATTTTGTGTGGATTGCACCTTTCCAATCCATAGAGTGAACCCAAAATAGAGGGTGGGTTTGGACAGACGGATGCATCCAAATATTTTTGCATATAACACATATATTATATATACTCATAGGGGATTGACAAACAGAAATCTGTTATAATATATATAATATATATATATATATATATATATATCTTCCTGTTATCATGAATTAACAAAAGTTCTGCGATCCAACTTAGGCTATGTATATTGTAGAAGTTTTAGATCCTGCTAACATGCTTATACTGCTACTGATATATCGATTTTGGTTGAAGAAGCCGTTAGGTTAGTTTGACATGTCATCCTCCACATGCAAGAAAGGCTAGCACAATAATATTATATCTGAGACCTCCTGAAGTGGTTTGCTCTAAGCCTTAGTGATAAGACACAATGAAAATAAATTTGATGCAAAGACATATCATCGATTCACCTATGAACCTCACTTCATTTAACATGGAACAGAGTGGCAAAGTAAGCATACTAATCGAATGGAGCAACAACAACTAATAAATAAGGAAGACCCACACGTAAATATGACAGCAAGTTAAAATGGCAGGTCCAATAGAACTAGTTGATGAACAAACATGAACAATTAAAATATTAGTCAGACCCACAAAATGAAGACGACAAGATACAGAAGTTAGTAATAATCGATAATTATTAAAGGGAAAATTGACCTTGAGGGTTGAAAGCAGGCCTGTGAAATGAATAGATCTCATGCGCATTGCCATTTTCACAAACAAGGGATTCTCTTCCTGTTTCGGTCTTAACAGAAATGCATGTTCCAAGACCTGCTACGCTTGCTCCTGTGGCCTTATTTAAATGCCAGCTCTTTGATGTGATGTCTTCCGTGTCCACCCTGCAAGAGGATTTCTCCAGTGTAGAATTTAACTCTCTCACATCAGCCACTTTTCCACTGCTTGTAGGTAAAGAGTCCATGCCAACCAAACAGTTACATGTTTCAGAGGTATCTTTTGCCTTTAATGTTTTTTGCACAGAAATTGGACTCTCGTTTGTGCTCATAGAAGGACCAGGAGAATGTGAAGCATCTTTGGCATACACAGAATCCTGATCAATAGTCAATGGTTGTTTGCCAAACAAATCTGTGACACCTATAACCTTTCCACTGCCTGAAGGCTGTGGAGTCATGTCTACCAAATTTCTCCCACTGGCTACCCTCAAAAGCTTCTGCGCTGATATAGGGCTATCTTGACCCGCGATATCAGTGCTCTTTGTGAGAGCCGCAAACTGAAATCGATCTTTGCCCTCTATGGTACAGTGGTCGAAAGCCAATGCCTGTCTGCAATGTCCCTCACTTATATCAGCCCCCTCTTTGTTCCTTGCATGTTCACAGTTCATCTCGGCCAAATTCCCGCTGTCATTAAGAACTGTTCCGCTCGACTTCTTGTGCACTGCGACCAAACTGTTGCTGCAGACAAAACTAGCGCTCCGCAATGGACCTCGACAATCTACGTCTTCTTTACCATCCATCACACCATGATCGAAACCCGAATCGTGACGGACAGAACTTGCCAATGGTTCCCTCGATGGCAAGCAGGAATCCACCGCAATAAATTCAACATAAGCGTCTCGGTAATTAACAGTGGCAATAGATGGACTCAGCCCGACACCATCTGTGGCTGCCAAATATCTTACTCCTTTTCGGATGCCATATGAACTAATACACTCTTCATCTAACCGGCAGTCCCCTTCGCTAGGCAATGCTTCTTCGGCACTGCATTTTTGGCTGGGGTCTACACAAGGAATACTTTTCTCCTTGCCGATAGAAATCTCTGTTTTAGTTTGCTCCAGTAAATTAGTCCTTGCAATCTCCTGTAAAACACCATCCAATCCTGCTATCTGCAGCGCTTGGTCTTTCAATGAATCAAAGGGTTTTTTAGTCTGAAATGTACCACCTGTGCTAACAGACATGCTGGCAATATGAGAAGGCATCCAACCTGCCTCCCACTGAAGCAAACCATAACATTTTAATACATCCAAAACTGCCACCTCCACTGCAAACCCTCTTCAGACACCAAGAAAGACAAGAAGCTAAGCCTATATTCAACTATTCTTGGGAATCTCAACTAATTGAAAATCTCAGGATTTTCCATACCAGGCTGGAACCCATAAATCAGACCAATCAATTAAAAATCCCTCGGAACGCATTTTTAAAGCCGGGCATGCCCATCCAAAACCCTGACAGAGCCCAAACGATAATAAATTACAGCATAATAACAGCTCAGAAAGAATGTAACTAGAAGAAATCAGATTTCTTCCCTTAAAACCCCAGATGTCGCGTTGCATTCATAACTTCACAAATGCTGCATGTAATTTTCCTGTGAAACCCCCATCTTGCACAGATTTTCTCAGTAAAACCTCCATTTCACAGCATTTTTCGAAGAAAAATCTGGTCTGAACTTAATTGCGATTAGGAATCCAATTTCAACGTACCTAAGATATATCAGACGACGCAGAGAGCCCTGACCGCGAGTTTTAAGAGCGAATCCTTTTAGAAAGCGGTGATCTCGAAGGAATCTGTGTTTCAAACCCTGTGCTGGACCTTTGACGCCAATAGTAAGGCGAAGGACCCCATCAATAAGACTAGATAGAAACGGCTCTCTGAAATAAATTTCAAAGACCCTTGAAAAAAAAAAATTAAGACTTTTCAACAATGAGATGGCAATGATGGAAGATATAGACCATTGAACAGGTTGGTTTTTAATTATTATTTATTTTATATGGCTTTGTGAAAAAAATTGCAGTGCAATGTTTTTGTTTTAATTAAAAAATATATAATTTAATTTTATTTTATAAATTTGTATATATTGTTTTTATATTATTAAAATTTAAACTTAATTAAAATATTAAATTATAATATTATAGAAATATAATTTATTATAATTATATAAAAATATTATTTTTAAAACGAGAGACTTAAATACATTACGTCTCAAATAAAAATTATAGTAATTATTTATATTTAAGCTTAAATTTTAATATTAAGCTTATCCAATATCTTTAGTCAAACCTCACGTTCGCAAAAACTAATATTAAAATTGAAAGTGACCAACATTCTAACATGCAAGTGGTTTAGTTTATGTGGAGCTCTTTTACGTTTTTTAAAAAGTTGGGATATTATTTGATAAAAATAATAATATATAGTTTTATAGAGAGGCTCTTGTGATTTATGATTTAAGGGAAAAAATCAGAAAAATTACATTGAAAATTTAGGGTCACTGTAATTTTTCAAAAAAACTTAAATAATATATAGTTTAAACCAATAAAGCTTAAAAAATAAGTTTTATATAATATATATAATAAATAAAAAAATAATATTGTTCATTGAAGTGGTAAGGTCATTGTAATATTAAGGTATATTTAATAGTGTATAAATTAGATTATTAATAATTTGTAAAAAAAAATTGTCTTATAAATATTAGGATGGAAGATAATTTAATCCCTATCCATAGTAATAATTAATAATCTCAAAGAAACTAATTAAATTGAACCTATGACTTTCCCAATGGGGTGAGGAATGTAGAGGAGGATTTTCTCGAGGGAACGCGTGGGTGCCTATGGTAAGGACATGGCTACACGATGGCAGGTTGGCCTCATGGCGCTCCCACATTACCTTGAGTACGAGAGACAGTAAATACCAGTGTGGGAAACCTCGAGTCACATTGGTTCTTGCAGAGGGTGGTGAGTGCATTAACGTTATGGAGGGTGGTGGGGGTGTTCGATGATCATTCTGCAGCGGAGAGAGTTTTGGAGCCTATGTGTGGAGTGTTAGGAAAAGAGGAGGGTGTTGCAAAGGTGCTTCGGGTTGACCGAAGGGTCGGCATTGTCGTAGAAGGTTCCACCCCTACTGGTGGGTATGGGTAGTTGTCAATTACCGAATTGGGCTTAACAAGAGCAAGTCTACAAGGTGTATGTGTGTCTAACGGGGATGGTTTGTTGTGGCTTCTGGTTTGTTTGGTGCGGTTTCAGTCCGGGCTAGTTGCGAATTTGTCTTTGGTGGAGCGAGATTATTGAAGTGTGCCTCCCCAACTAGTTCACAGGGTCCTAGGCTACGGGGTGATACCATTGGCGAGCCTGTCGTGGGTTTTGGTTTGATGGAATTGTGAGGGGTCACTTCAAGGGGGGTGTATGTTGCTCGTTTCAAGGTGGGAAATAGCTTTGTAAGTTGTGGGTGCCCGATGTCAGAGGGAGAGGAGGTTCAACCAGAGGTGATGGTCTTGACCCCTGCGTGGATTGTTTGGGAACTATTGGAAGGGTAGTCTTCGTCTCGCTTAGGTGGTGTCAGGGTTTCAAGCATGCAGTTGGTTCCTCGCTCAGGGCAATCGTCAGCCCATGTGCCACCTAATTTGGGCAGGCCATGTGTGGCTAAGTCACAGCCTCGGCTCAAGCTAGTGTCTAACAGTGGTGGAGGGAGTATGGAAGGTCTAAGCGCAGAGGGTTCGAGCCACGTGACTTCAGGAGGCAGAGGTGGTGGTCGGTTGGGGCATTCTAGACGCGCAAGGTCAACAGCTCGAGGTGGTAGACACGAGGGCTCAACTGAGATTCGATGTCACCTCGCTTTGTCCATTCTGCAGTGAGGGGGTTCGGTTCCTTGTGGTGGTTTTGGGCATCGTGTGTTAATGCGTCAGGGTGGCTACAGTCAGCGACAAGGTTGTTGCATAAAGCACTACTGATATGTGGTTCAATCAATTATGGATGGTCTGGAGAATTTAGAGCGAGTTAGACAAGAGGAGCACGCTGAATTGATAGCAACTCTAAACAAAATGCATTATTTTCAATGTCATACCTAGGAGCATGTTGTGGTGGTCTAGCGTGGCTAGAATTTGCTATTAGAGAAGGTCGAGAAACTGGAGGCTTGGATGACCCATTTCGAGGAGCATGTCCAATGCTTCTTTCATCCTCCGCCACCTCCTAGTACAACTTCGAACAATCCAGCCTCCATCACCTCTGACGACTAGCATGGATACGTGTGTTTTATATGTTATGTCTATTTATTGGGGCCTATGGCCTTTGAAATTGTGGATTGTGTCTCTCTTTATTTTTTTGTTTCATTGTCATATGCTTTCGGTGGTAATCAACAAACCTGGTCGAGCTGAGACTACCTACATTTTTCCTCTGATGTATTTCCTTTTAAAACTATGAATAGAAATTTGACTTATAAAACAAAACAAAAAATTGAATCTATGACTTTAAAAAAAATTGTTATTTTTCTCATGCTGAATTTGTAACTTGTTGGAATAAGATGTATACCTGTGGATTTTGAAAGCAAGTAGAGAAGATAACATCCCATTGCACCAACCACTAAATGTTCCCACTAAAAAACTTGTAACTTTTTTTAATTATAAAATATACATCCTAGAAAAATTAGTCACTTCAACACATTTCAAAACAATATATAAAATAAATTAAATACTTATAACAACTTAATCGAATAATGCCCAATAATATCCACAAAACAACTAACCAAATGACATGACTCTAACAAATCATTACCACTAACCAAGTGACATGACTCTAACCAATCATTCCCTTTACATAGTTTAGATAAATCATTATATATTTCTTCCGCTTAGTTTACATTTTAACTTGAGAAGATATAAACTCTTTCCTATTAGGAGTATTCACGATAATTTTTCTCTGGTGAAAGTGAGCCATTTGTTCTTTCAATTTCCCTCACCCACATCATTACCTTTACATAGTTTAGGTAAAATTATTCCTTGTCTTTTTTCGTATTCAATGTTATAATTTTGAAAAGATATACACTTTGAAAAGATATACACCATTGGCTAATAACAATATTCCTAATAATAAAAAAATATTTCTTTTTCATTTTTAATGAAAACTGTTTATTTTTTTTTAAAATTCATAATCCTAAAAACATTTTAAAATATAATATAGATAATAAGAATCTAAAATCAAAGATAGATATAATTTTTATAATAATAATCACAACATCATAATCACTTAAAACAAATCAATAAAAAAAACTATACAATAAAACACATCAATAAACAAGGCATTATAACAAATCAATAAAAAAAAAACTATACAATAAAACACATCAATAAACAAGGCATTATAGTTAGCATTCCTTACTACTTAGTTTAATAAAATCTTTTAATGTCCAAACAATAATAAAATTGTATATTGAGTTGTATAAATATTTGTTTAACTTTATTTGTTATTAATCTTTTTTAATATAATTAAACATTTTTTGGTAGATAAAAGTTAGTTTTATATATATGAAGAGAATGATAACAAGTTAAGAATTATTTATTTAAATTTGAATGATGCTCATATTATAATACACATGTCATGTCATTAGAGTAGAGATTGATATAATGAGAGTCGTACAAATTGTACACATGTTATGTTTACATATTTTTTTCAATTTATTTTTGTAAATTAAAAATAAAACCCATAAAAATTGTCTATTCAACACATAAAAACTGTCTATGAGAAAATGGAATTTTTGAACTTAATTATAAACCATATGTGCTTATGGTATATAGTATTTAATATATAATGTTATTTTTGAGATAATAATTTCGGCCATTAGAAGTCTTTTTTATCCGTTGCCCGGTCAAATATAGTTGTTGGAATGCCCTGCATTGGTCAAATATAGTTGTTGGAATGCCCTGCATTCCCTATTTAACTTATCGCTCAGGTTTGATCTTCAACTACTGGTTGGTTCGCCTGGACAAATGATTTTTTTTATGTGATTTTGCCGAAATTATTTTCTCAAACATATTATGGATCACAGAAGTCTCAACTCTATAATATAATGTTATTTTTCAAATTATTTATATTTATTGTACATAGTAATTAGTTATCTAGTACATAGTAATTAATAACAAAGTACACAAAGATCAATTATATACAATAAAAAAAAAATACATTTCAACCCAATTATATTTGAGATAAATAAAAATAATTTTATTTAAAAATAATAAATTAATTTCATAATGTTAAACTTTAATAAATTTTAACTTTTTTTAATAAAAAAAACTAATAACAAATCAATAAAAAACCTAAATACTTCCTATCTTTCTCCCAACAAATATAATAAATAAAACTGAGTTATAAAATAATAAATATATGAAGAAAAAAACATATTCTAATCCTGACGATGAACCATACTAGTTGGTTCCAAACGCGTCGTCAAATGAATTCTTATGTGATTTACAGTGAAGAATCTCTCAAAAATTTGATATGGATCACAAAAGCCTCAATTCTAATCCTTTGATCTTGAAATGTCCATGACTAGAGTGCAACGACATATCCCTTCCATGCCTTAACGATGTTTTAATATAAGTAAATAAATTTTATAAATTATTTATAATCAAAAAGTTATAGGTTTAGTTTTAGTTTTAATCTTTAAGATACTAGGTTGGTATAGGTGATTGAGTTTTAGGAATTAATCAAGTTGACTTCCTTTCTTAGATATTGATTAACTCATTTAAGTGTCAAAATTTCAACCAATCAAGGGAGGTCTCAATTATCAAAACTTCAATTCATAAATTTACTTTGGTACTCTTCTTTGAAGGAAGGTGGGGAAGTGTTAAAAAAAGTTCATTTATGATGTGTATTCTATTTTTAATAAGTTGATAGTTTTAATACTTTTGAATTCCTCAAAGGTTATTAGTTGTCACTGTTTTTAATCTTTAAGATACTAGGTTGGTATAGGTGATTGAGTTTTAGGAATTAATCAAGTTGACTTCCTTTCTTAGATATTGATTAACTCATTTAATCTCTCAAGTGTCAAAATTTCAACCAATCAAGGGATGTCTCAATTATCAAAACTTCAATTCATAAATTTACTTTGGTACTCTTCTTTAAAGGAAGGTGGGGAAGTGTTAAAAAAAGTTCATTTATGATGTGTATTCTATTTTTAATAAGTTGATAGTTTTAATACTTTTGAATTCCTCAAAGGTTATTAGTTGTCACTGTGGTTAGTGGTTGAGTTATTTTTTATTTAAATATTTAAAAAAATGGAGGGTCTTAAAAATGTAGAGAAAAAACTCAGAGGGTTAGCGAATGTCACTAGAAAATTTTAGTTTTTTACTATTTTTGTAAGGGTAAGTCTCTAGGTAAAATCCCCTTAATTGAAGTGCATTAATATAGGTTTAGTCTAACTTATAGACGAAATGTTTTTTCACCGAAATTTATCAAAATTCGCAATACAATTTCAAGTTTTTTTGTTTATCAAAATCCATTTTTGAATGCATAACTGGATTTAACATCTGAAACCCTTTAGAGCACTCGAATTATGTAGATTAAACAATTTAAACTCAAGTTTTTAAAAATCTCTATCATATTTTGATTAAAATTAACCACCAAAATGGTCATAAAAAATGTTATTTCATCTATAAATTAGACTAAGCCTATTAACACATGCAAAAATTTATTAAGAATGCCATCCATAAATATAGACCCATTAAATTTCCCCACCAAACTTTCCTTGAAAAGTAAAATCTAAACACTAATGGACAACTTGTTTAATGAAAAAACATTTATTAAGTTTCACCAATTAAGTTGTAACTGATAAGGATTTTCAAAGTTAAAGAAAATAAATGTACTTTCGTGTCAAACCTAAGCACTAGTGTACACTAATGACTATGGATTAATAAACCAATGACTATGGATTAATAAACCGTTTCACCAAAAATTTAAAAACATTTTATAAGGTTAGCATTCTAAACAAAATTAATTTATTTTTTAAAATATTTTAATTATATTTATTTAAATTGTGATTGGTTGAGTGAGTTTCACTCTTATTGTGTGATGATGGTTTTGCCGCTAGATTTTACAATTGTTGTCATTGTCAGATCTCTTCCGTGCAGATTTAGAGGTTTGGTTTAGGGTGAGGTATATTTCTTCCTTCACAAATGGCATTCACTTTTTTGTCGGTTGTTACTCAAATACATAATGTGTAACTTTCTATTCAATGCTTAATCATGAATCGAGTTGTTTTTAGTGCAACTTTTTGGAAGTTTTTCTAGTGAGTTTTTCTGGTCTAATTTCTCTAAAATCCGAGAGGAATTTATTGAAATCACAATCAAAGTGCCCTAGGAGATTCCAGTGACGGAAAGTCTCAAAAGTCTCACTGAAGACAACTCATGAATGAATTTCATTAGATATTTGAATACGGTAAGTACCCAACTTGTAAGCTTTTGTTCAATGCAAACTCATGAAATTGACTTATAATTAGAAATTAGAGTCTGATTAATTTATATTAAAATCGTATTAATTATTAAGTTTGATTGAATTAAGTCTTTGCTTAATTCATTATGGATTACAGAAGCTTCAATACTGAAATTATATTATAATTGATTTAGTTGTTATTTTAATTTATAATTTATTAAAATAAATTTAAGTTTATATAAATATAATTAATTTTATTAAAATTTGAAATTAAATGCATTTTTATATTATATTTTTATTTCGTGAAATAAAGGAAATGTTGTACTCTAAAAATTATGCTTTTTTGGCGCTGAAAGTTATAGAAATTCCTACCATATTTTGAAAAAACCGGGCACGGATTTTTGTAAATCTAAGTAAAAGTTGTCAAAGATTTTTGTAAATCCAAGTAAAAGCGGTCAAAATTCATAATTTTAGGTGTCCTAGAAGTTTTTGATGGTGTTGAATTTATTTCCACCATCAAAAACATGATTCAAACACTACATCTACAAGATTTTTTGAATTTTCTTTTGCCCAGATTCAGCCACTTTTGACCAAGCAATTCCTTCGCCTACGTAAACGACTCCAAATGAAATAAATAGAAAGTATTTCATTATTATTATTAATTTTGAATAACAATGATTATATTTTTACCTAAAATATTAACAATAATTAAATTTAGAAAATGAATTTAACCTAGTGAGATATATATATATATATATATATAATGAAAATATTATAAAGAGGCGATGAATTTTAATATTAAAAATATGATTTATTTATTTGTCTAAAAGAAAATAAATACGGAGATAAGTACTAAGTTTCATAAGCGTCAAAGTGAATATGGGTGTTGTTCAATAACCAAAATACTTTGAAGATGACAAATGTTTTCTCTTGGATTGTCTAACATTTATTTACATATGTTCTAAATTTCAAAATATTTATCCCACTAACAACCTTCTTGACTTGTTAAGTTAGCACTAATAACCTTCTTGACTTGTTAAGTTAACATAATTATGGTGATCTGGAAATGGCTTCTCAAATTATCTTGCTATTTTAATTGTATTTTTTATTAATATAAAGTTATGGAAATTACTACCATATTTTGAAAAAATCGGGCACGGATTTTTGTAAATCCAAGTAAAAGTTGTCAAAGATTTTTCTAAATCCAAGTAAAAGCGGTCAAAATTCATAATTTTAGGTGTTCTAGAAGTTTTTGATGGTGTTGAATTTATTTCCACCATCAAAAACATGATTCAAATACTACATCTACGTAGAAATTCCTACCATATTTTGAAAAAATCGGGCACGGATTTTTGTAAATCCAAGTAAAAGTTGTCAAAGATTTTTGTAAAACACTACATCTACGTAGAAATTCCTACCATATTTTGAAAAAATCGGGCACGGATTTTTGTAAATCCAAGTAAAAGTTGTCAAAGATTTTTCTAAATCCAAGTAAAAGCGGTCAAAATTCATAATTTTAGGTGTTCTAGAAGTTTTTGATGGTGTTGAATTTATTTCCACCATCAAAAACATGATTCAAATACTACATCTACAAAGATTTTGAGTTTTTTTTGCCCGGATTCGCCACTTTGACCCCAGCAATTCCTCCGTCCTACGACCCAAATGAATAAATAGAGTATTTCATTATTATTAATAATTTGAAAACCATGTTATATAATAACAAATATTAAACAAAAATGAAATTTACCAATGATTAATATAGATATATATAATTTTATATTTATATATTAATATGATCTGATTAAAAAAGAGGATGAATTTTAATATTAAAAAAAGATGATTTATTTATTTGTCTAAAAGAAATAAACGTTACAGAGATAAGTACTAAGTTTCATAAGCGTGAAAGTGAATATCGGTGTTGTTCAATAACCAAAATACCTTGAAGATGGCAAACGTTTTCTCTTGGATTGTCTAACATTTATTTACATATGTTCTAAATTTCAAAATATTTATCGCACTAACAACCTTCTTGACTTGTTAAGTTAGCACTAATAACCTTCTTGACTTGTTAAGTTAACATAATTATGGTGATCTGGAAATGGCTTCTCAAATTATCTTGCTATTTTAATTGTACTTTTTATTAATATAAAGTTATGGAAATTCCTACCATATTTTGAAAAAACCGGGCACGAATTTTTGTAAATCCAAGTAAAAGTTGTTAAAGATTTTTGTAAATCCAAGTAAAAGTGGTCAAAATTCATAATTTTAGGTGTCCTGGAAGTTTTTGATGGTGTTGAATCTATTTCCACCATCAAAAACATGATTCAAACACTACATCTACAAGATTTTTGAATTTTTTTTACTCGGATTCAACCACTTTTGACTGGGCAATTCCTCCACCTACGTAAACAACTCCAAATGAAATAAATAGAAAATATTTCATTATTATTATTAATTTTGAATAAAACAATGATTTATATTTTACCTAAAATATTACAAATAATTAATTTAGAAATGAATTTAAACACATTTCATTATTATTGATTAACTATATATTATATATATATATATATATATATATATATATGAAAATAGTATAAAGAGCGATGAATTTTATATTAAAAATATGATTTATTTATTTGTCTAAAGAAAATAAACGTTACAGAGATAAGTACTAAGTCTCATAAGCGTCAAAGTGAATATGGGTGTTGTTCAATGCCCAAAATACCTTGAAGATGACAAACACTTTCTCTTGGATTGTTTAACATTTATTTACATATGTTCTAAATTTCAAAATATTTATCGCACTAACAACTTTCTTGACTTGTTAAGTTAGCACTAATAACTTTCTTGAATTGTTAAGTTAGCATAATTATGGTGATCTGGAAATGGCTTCTCAGGTTATCTTGCTATTTTAATTGTACTTTTTATTAATATAAAGTTATATGTGTTTGTTGTTTTTTACTCTAATTTAACTATATTTAAACTAAGCTAGAGTAGTTACTCTACGACCCTTGTTCAAATGTGGGAGTTGGTTCATGACTTTCAAAATTGAAAATTAAATTAAGTTGCTTCCTTGTTAATTTTAGCCAATAAATTAAGTTGTAAAATTAATAAGAATTTTGCAGAGTTAAGGAAAATAGAGTCTAAGCACTAATGTAGACAAACAAGTTTAATGAAAAGGCATTTATTAAGCTTCACCAACAAATTAAGTTGTACTTGATAGAAATTTTGTAGAGTAGGGAAAATAGATGTCCCAAGAAGACTTGAAATATGAAATGGACATGTGTTAATCACTAGAGGAAGTAAATGGATATATGTTAATTATTACGCAATAACTAAATGGACATGTGTTAATCACTATGTAAGAAGTTGTTGATAGACTATATTCTTATATATTTTCAAAGTCAAACATTATAATTTGCATTGGTCAATGTTAAACTAATAATGGTCAACTAGACAATTGTTATAGTCTTACCTTAGATAGGGGTTAATTAATTGATATCAAGTGGAGGATGCAAATAGATGTCTCGGGTTTATAATTTTCAAAGTCAAACATTATAATTTGCATTGGTTAATGCTAAATTAATAATGGTCAACCACAAACTTGTTATAGTCTTGCCTTATTTAGGGACAAATAAATTGATATCTTAAGTGGAGAAATTAATTGTCTACTCGAGCAACACGACTTGATTTTTTACATTTTTACTCCTACTTATTAAAGTGTTGAGGAACACATAAATAATGGTGGACATATGAAGTGGAGAACTCATTTACATTTTTACTCCTACTTATTAAAATTTTGTGGAGCACATAAATAGTAATGGGCACTTTTGCTCTTGATTATCAAAGTTTTGAACAACACATGAATAATGGCGGACAGTAATTCATGGTAAGCATATATTTTTTTTCACTCAAATAGATGTCTCATGATCTGAAATGGACATAATCTATGTATATTTTTTAAAGTCAAACATTCTAATTTACATTAGACAAGGCTTAAAATGTTTGTAGTAGTAGTAAGTATGTTATTTAAAAGTTGATCTAAAATGGAAAGTTGTTCAAAGATTGTATTCCATGTGTGTTTTTCAAAGTCAAACATTATAATGTGCATTGGTTAATGCTAAACTAATAGTAAGTTGTTCAAAGTCAAACATTATAATCTGCATTTGTCAATGCTAAACTAATAGTGGTCAACCGGAAAATTGTTATAGTCTTGCCTTATGTAGGGACTAATAAATTGATATTTAAATTGGAGAAATTATTTGTCTACTCTAGCACCACGACTTGATTATTTACATTTTTACTCGTACTTATTAGAGTGTTGAGAAATACATAAATAATGGTGGGCATATGAAATGGAGAAATCATTTACATTTTTACTCATACTTATTAAAGTGTCGTGGAGCACATAAATAGTAGTGGGCACTTTTGCTCTTGATTATTAAAGTGTTGAACAACACATGAATAATGGTGGAGCATATAAATAGTAGTGGGCACTTTTGCTCTTGATTTTTAAAGTTTTGAACAACACGGGTAGTAATTCGTGGTAAGTAATTTTTTTCCACTCAAATAGATGTGGGAGGATCCCAAATGGACATGTGTTAATCACTACTAAATCTCTATATATATTTCAAAATCAAACATTATAATTTGCATTAGACAATGCTTAAAAATTTTGTAGTAATAACCACTAGTAAGTATGTACATTTACATTTTTACTCATATTTATTAAAATGTTGAGGAACACATAAACAATGGTGGGCATTTTTGCTCCTACTTATTAAAGTGTTGAGGAGCACATAAATAATGGTACGTTGTGACTTCTGGTAAGTACATTTTTGTTAGACTACATTTTTTTTACATCTTATTCCTATTCATTTTTTATGCGAGGATTTGCTTAAATTATGGTAAGCAAGAGCGTTATCACTCGGTTGGGACAAGTTAGGTTGTATAACAATGGAGTATGAGTTATTTTCAAAGGTTTTAATTTTGGGTGGTTGTAGAACTTCACAATAAAAAAGCATTGCTTAAACATACAAAAATATTGGCATAAATATTACATCCGTATGTCATAGAAAATCTATGAGACAATTATCCACATGACATTATATTGTGCAAAGGTTGTTATAAGACCTTCAAGTTATGGTCCAATAAAATGCTAGAATTTTTTTTAATAATATTAAAAAATAAATATTTATTTTCAAAAAATAAACATTATAATTTGCATGAGAAAATTTCATATACACTTTATTTTTAACTAAATTATAATTATAATTTATTAATTATTATTATTTACTTTTAATGATAAAATTTAATTTAAATTTATTTATTAATAATAATAATCATCAAATAATTTCAAATTAACTATTAAAAAAATATAAATTAACCTATAATATTATTTAAGGAAAAATATATTATTAAAAAATAATCATTTTACTTCATCTTTATTTTTAATCATATTAATTTGTATTTTCTAAAATTTAAATTAAATTAAAACACTAAAATAATTTGGTCATAATCTCACTTGTTTAAAAAATCTAAAACTATTGTAAACTAAAAAAATAATAATAAATAAATAAATTTTATAACCAACTTTATTGATCTACCGTTCCATGCAAATCTTCTGTCAGAGATCGTGTCTCGTGTCTTCTGTCAGAGACAACTAAATTTGCGAGCACACGTACCAAGGCCCCGTGAGGTTCAAAAGCTACTAATACGCGATGGCCAAGGTTGGTTAGTTGGCTTTGTTGGGTTATTTGCTTGCAACCCAATAGAGACAAAGACATTCTTATCTCTTGAAATCTCCCCACTATTGTCGCCCACTTCTTGGCTGGGAGTTGGTGCATCTAATTTCTACATTCACATTATTATCATGATAGTTTAAAACGTGGTTCAATTAATATATAAAATGGTTGTTTTTTATGGAGTATATTTTCAAAATTTCTGGTCCTTAATTTATTTATATATTTAAAAGTGTATTTTAAATAACAAGAAATCATATTTTCACTAAAAATTATATTGTTAAATTTGACTAAAAACGATTACATTTATTAATTAAATTATGTGTTAATTTAAAAATATTGCTGTCCATCAATAATTTAACAAATATATATTTTATTTCATGTTAAAATTTTGTTAAATATTAAAAAAAATTAAAATGATTTTAAAATAATTAGAAATTACAATTTTATTTTAAAATATTAATTTTTTTAAAGATGTAATTATTTTTAAATATAAAATTTAAAAGAATACTTTCATTTGAAGGATATATATATATATATATATATAAAACTAACAAATATATTTAAAATTATAAAACTCAAAATTAAAATAAATTTATATTAATTTACATTTATTATTATATAATTTATTTTATTTTATATAATTTTTATTTTAGACTTTACATTTCATATTAACATCACCGGAAACAACTTAACATCACCAGAAACAACACCAATGTGATAATAAGTTATAAAGTATTTCCCAATATAATTGTGATAAAAAACATATTTTTTTTTTTTTGGTAATATCTAACCACCGATTTCTATTAATATTGGAAAAACAAAATTCATTGGAAGTTCGTTTGGAACAACAAAATTCATTGGAAGTCTAAATTCTTAAAAAAACATAAAATATCATGTAGAAAGTTCCCTTACATCAGGTAAACTCAGTCTTCACAACCAAATTTGAAGCCAAACTTACCAAGCAAACACATAAAGAGACCATTAAAATCCAGAGGGCTTACGCTTCATTTATTCCACCCAAATCTTGATATCACTTTGAATCAGAATTATCGTTAAAAAGCTCGCTAATACGATGTATACGCGTGTATCTATGTGTAGTGTAGAAATAAGTAACAAAGTCCGGACGGAACAAGCACGTTCCTCCGAGTCAAATGAAAAAACTTTAGCAAGTACTTGCACGTAAATTTAGGAAGTACTTGCACGTAAATTTAGCAAGAGTAGTTTGGAACAACCAAGTGAACTAGCTTTTACTAAAGATTGTATGGGATAACCCGACTAGGACCTAAAGTACCGAGTGAGAAGTAATAGAGAGCTTAAACTTCACAACTGGGCACTGGGAACTCAATGTATACGTTATCGAAGAAGTTATGAGAGAATGGTTCCTAATTAGACTGGACACTGAAGCTTTTGTGGACTGAAACAAAAGAGCAATTGATACCTTGTGGCTTTGGAAAAACTTTTTGGAGAACCTAAGAGTGAACAAGCTTAGAACCAAATAGAAAAAAACCCATTGTACTAGACTCTAGCAACTAGGACAGGGTATTTAAATGAGATTCCAGAGGGCTCAAGGGATTGAAGGTCTGCATTGGGGAGAATAAAAACCAACTCGAATGAAGGCCCAAACGAAGTGTTATGCAAGAAGAACACAAAAAAATTGGCTCCCTAGATGTAATGACGTCACTTTCGCAACTATATTTCTTGTTGAGGGACTACAATAGAACAATGACCAAAAATCAAACTTGAAATGGACTGAACCACAATAGTTTTGGAAAGAAAACACCAGTAACAGTGAACAACGCTAATACGTGAACTAACCTAAACCTCAGATGGTAAATGATGACGACCAACAATAATACTTATTCTAACCTGAAAATCGAAGGTTAATCCTCTCTTGAGATGATAATTATCAAGTGAGTGAAAAATACATGAGTAAGCTGATGTCCAAAGAAAACCCTATATGAACGACTAGTGAGGTTCGCCACCTTAAACACTCCAGTGATGTTTGCCACCTTGAAACATCAAGCGAGTTGGTATATAATAAAACAAACAAGAGGCAATGTTTACCAGACACGAGTCAAGGTCGAAACAATACTCCCAACAAACGCTAAGTGTAATGCTTCTCCCAAGGTTTCGCCATCCCAAGAGCTCACATGATGCTGAGGTCATAATGAACCTCGATCGCCTGTCGGACCTATCGGAGGAATGCACAACCATATCCAATCCACCATATGTTCTCACCCCCATACCTGCATCAACTGAACAATTGGGATGTCAAAAATTGTATAATCTCACATTGATCTAGGTGGATCTCTAGACACCAAGGCATGAAAAAGGCTCAAAATTCAAAGTGGCAGAAAGTCAATTAACTTGACATCAGATCGAAGTGCTCGTCGTCTTGATTCCAACAATGTGAACGACTCCCTAATCCGAGTCCAGATGAGGAAGATAGAGGCAGTCAAAGTTGTGGGTTGACTTACCCATGTGGCAGGATTAAGGAGGGCGCAATTTGGCAAGAATCCGGCACCGAAATCCAGTGATTTTTCTGGGAAAATTTGTGGGTCCATTAATCTGTCTCCTAACACCTAGGTTCTGGAAAATCCCCAAAGGGGCAGTGGTTATAAACAATTAATAAAAAATGGGGTGGGCAGCCATGACCCCGCCGCCCCCGGAGCTACCATATAACAACATTATTTAAACAGTGGGGTGGGCGGCCATGACCTTGCCACCCCTAGTATCCACCGGAACCATATGATAATTCAAGTGGGGTGGGCGGCCATGACCCCGCCACCCCGAAACTACACAACAGACCACGCTTGAAATAGTGGGGGGCGCAGGCTGTCAACCCCACCGCCCCTCCACCTCACTCAAACATAACGGAAATGGGGGGACCAGGCAACCGAGACCAGCAGACCCGCCCCCCAAAACAAACTTTGTAACATGTTATGGTTAAAAGGGGAGGGGCGGGATTTGATCCCCCGACCACTCCTCAACAACTTTACTATTATTACCATTACACCAAACCACTTCCTTGTTAAGTCTACCCATCAAAAAATTAAATAAACCTATTTGCTCAGTGCGCCGAGGAGGGGGAGTGTGCATGCAGTTCGAGGCAGAGCAATTTTGCAGGTGGCAAAACCATGATTTGAGCAATTTCTCCAGGGGGCAGATTTTCACTTGGTCATATTTCAACAAATTTTATATGGTTTCAGCATTTCTCGACGCCACGAACTCAATGGTGTTGTTCGTTTCTCCAACATAGTTCTCCATTTTTCGGCCATTTTCTAGAATGGAAGTATAAGACTCCTTTTTGTAAATGATGATTGTTCTCTTCTTTCTCATGCCACTTAATGAATGAAGGCCTCCCCATTGATTGAGCAGGGCCTAGAGACATAGTCCAAATCAGACAAACTCCATTATCAAGTCTCTTGTCTTATTTCATGCTTTTATGTGTTTCTCCTCTTCTCTCATGTGCACATTAAATTTCTATGTTTAAGCTACAATTTATGCATGTAATTCTTTAATACATCTATAAGCAAAAGATCTTGGATCACACATACCCTGTCTCCCACCCTCATGTATTTAATGTGAAAACACCTCCACTAAACAGATGCACTATGTAAACCAATGTCAAGTCATGCATGTTCTAAGACCCACCAAGTGGAGGCCACGACACATTCACCAAGGGTCGCCTCCATACAAACCATGTGCATGTAGCTCATGATCAAAGGGATATTTTGTTTGCCGGAAAACAGAAACATTAGATGATCCGATGATTTGAAAATGGTAGAGCACCCCATCGGGGAATGATAAAAATAGAATTAAAACTAAAATATTTACTACATTCATAATAAAAATGTGTAAACAAAAATAATATTTAAGATTTTCTTACCTTGCACTATGGTCAAGTACTATGTTGAAATACTTGTCTAATGAAAATAAAAGTTTAAAATTTAATAAAAGTACTTTCAATGATACTAAATTAATTGAATATTCTTAAATTATTTATATGCGTTGATGTATTAAACATTGATTATAGGTTTATATAGAGGTATTGTTAATGGTAATTTATGTGTTAGGGTGACTTTATAAATTAAGTTGTATGTAAATATTGAATCATTAAATTTAGTGAATCAATATAAATTCCTTGTAACTTCACATTTATCAAGCATAGAGAGATCAAATCAATCAAGATATAAACCTCTTTTCGAGTGTAAACTTCAAAAGAAGTTTGCACCTAGAAAAAATTAATTGCTCTGGACACTTGATAGATCCGGACTTAAAGAAAATATCCATGTTGATTCTTAACAATATTATTTATTTATGTTTATAATACACACACACACACACACATAATTTTGGAACAAAATATATTATAAATATTGAATTTTTATATGGTTATTAATTAAATTTAAATTTAAAGTTCGAAATATAATATTTTTTTAACAAAAACAAGTAGAGTTTAGATTAAAATATGTGCTTGATCGCAATATTTATTTGAGAAATACTTACAACTCTTTTCTGACCGTATAGGCATGGTTCCCGAAAGTTTTACAAACTGGACTGTGCATCGAGCGGAGATGGCCGAAGTTGAGATGCCTGGATTGTTGGCCTGCAGCGCTGAGTTTGGCCCCTCTCAGCCCCTTAGGGATGCCCGGATCACTGGGTCCCTTCGCATGACTATCCAGACCGTAGTACTCATTGAGACCCTCACAGCTCTGGGTGCTGAGGTGAGATGGTGCTCCTGCAACATTTTCTCCACGCAGGATCACGCCGCCACGACAGCCCACGACAGCGCTGCGGTGTTAGCTTGGAAGGGGGAGACGCTGCAGGAGTACTGGTGGTGTACTGAAAGGGCTCTTGACCGGAGTCCAGGCGGTGGCCCTGATCTGATTGTCACTGACGGGGGTGATGCAACTTTGTTGATCCAGAAGGGGGTCAAGGCTGAGAAGGAGTTTGCCAAGATCGGGAAGGTGCCAGATCCGGAGTCGGATCTACCAGATCTGAGAGCCATACACTGTAGATCTTGGCCGGATCTAATTGTCTGGAACAAGATCCAGGATTATACAGCTCCCAGGCAACAGATCGGAAGGAATAGGCAGCTACTGAGAAGAGGTCGCTCAATATCTGACATGCAAAGGAATCATTGCAGTTTTGGCTCAGATCCCTGTGATCTAGTCAATATCCGCGCACGGAGTCGATCTTCAAGGATTTCTCTGCTCTCGACTGCGCAGATCTGGTCCTCTTTCACCCTGACGCAGCGTTTTTACAGGGGATCCACAGTTCCCTTCAAGGCAGATCTGCGTGGGGGCAAAATATATCTCAGGCAGAAGATTTCTTCACACCTGCGGAATCCCCTGCGTCAAGATGCGGAATACTCAAAAGACTCTGGCCCCAAGCTGCTCCAGAAATCTTCTAAAGATTCCTCTGCTCCCTTTCAGATTCAAATAGCACAGATCTCTGGCAAAACCATCATGCAATGGGTAAATCCAATAGATCTGGTACAAAATCTCAAAGCTAATCTGGAGCATAGGCTAGGGATCCCCTCAGCCCTTCAGAGACTTATCTTTCAAGGTAAACAGCTCGAAGATTCTCTTCCTCTCTCTTCTTACAGCATCAAGAGCAACAGCTCTCTAGTGTTCTCCTTTCGTTTGAGAGGAGGAGCTGCAGGGCAGTCCTCTTCTGTTCCTCCAAATTCCTACAAAGAGGCAGTCCGCCCTGAGATGCCAACAACCCCGGAACCTCCCAAACCCAAGCCTTTTTTGGTTGACAAACTGGAGGAAGTTCCCTCTGTTGAGATCTCCTACCCTGATCTTGCAGATGACACCCAAAAATTCGCTAA
This sequence comes from Pinus taeda, assembly GCA_000404065.3. Classification (NCBI taxonomy): domain Eukaryota; kingdom Viridiplantae; phylum Streptophyta; class Pinopsida; order Pinales; family Pinaceae; genus Pinus; species Pinus taeda. The sequence continues at coordinate 33,118 of APFE031530079.1, read as the reverse complement.
AAGGGCCATCATTTGCAGATTCAATGGGCTCTGGCCGCGCTCTCAGGATCTTTATGTCTGGATCAAGGAAAACTGGACTGACCGTTGCAAGGTTTATTTCTGTGCAAAGGGATATTTCATAGTGTTGTTCGATGACCTCGAGCACTGCTACAACGCCCTGGACGAGGGCCCTTGGTTCATGGGTTCAGCTGGCCTCTTCCTAACTCCATGGTTTCCAGACTTTGACCCAGCTTTAGCAGTCATCACTAAAGCCCCGGTATGGATCAGACTCCCAAATCTCCCAGTTCACCTATGGCGCACAGAAGTATATAAGCAAATAGGCAATGCCTTGGGTCGCTTTCTAACGGGAGATTACCAGAGAGAGAGGCAAGGGCCCTATACATATGCCAGAGTTTGTGTGGAGCTTGATTTAAGCAAGGGATTACCAGAATACATCAATCTCAAGATCAAGGACTCTGTCCAGTACATAGAGTACGAAAACACTGCCTTCCGATGCCGCCATTGTCACCTAACAGGGCACCTGCACAACCCCTGCCCATCGCTGTCAGCAAGATCAAAAAGGGGCCTCTTCGCTCATTCCAAGCCCAAGCGTTGGGCTCCCTGTACACCATCGCCAGCTGGAAGCTCCCGCTCCCCAAGTATGGAAAAGGAGGAAAGCGAGTCAGATCCAGATCAGACGCCTCAGCCGATGGATCCGCCCCCGGACAATTTGGGGCACACCCATGTCACAACTAGCTCCCAAAAACGTCCCCATGAGACTTCTTCCTCTGAGTCAGAGAAGGAGTCCCCGGAGATAGAGAACTCCAGTCTTCAAGTCGTCCTAGCCCACTCTCCCCATGATGGCTGGACAAAAGTTAACAAAAAGAAAGGGAAAAAACATTGTGGTGCAGTATCTGACCCGCTGGGGTAATAGCCTGATAGTCAGTCTAAGCTTTAGAATCTGCTGTTGTAGCTCTGAGAATTGTATCCTTCCTCGGAGACCGAGGTTGATGAGTCCATCATTTCCGGTCTGTCGGTCTCTTGCTCTTCCTATAGCTCTGTATTTGTATCTTTCCTCCGGGACCGAGGTTGATGAATCCATCATTTCCGGTCTGCCGGTTTTTTGCTTTTCCTGATTGTACTATATTTTACTTAATAGATTTAGTCTTTACTGAGAAAACAAAAATATTTATTTGAGAAATGAATTACAATATGTTGTCCTTCTTGTGAGACTCTTTGACCAGCTTCGACTAATTGCACTTTTACAAAAAACAATAAGAGACCAACAACCTCCCAATAAGGGCAAGGAGGGCAAAGTTCCAAAATTAAGACTTCTTATTTTTATTCCTATTGCTTCGTGAGAGTAGGAGTAAATTTTAACAAATTTTTTGCACAAGAAAGTGCAAAAACAAAACATTTGTATAGATTATTAGAAGATGTCCCACCACTTGGCCTGTGGGAGTTTGGACTGGAGTTCTTTCGACTATGATATTTCTTGCTTCTTATTACCAATAGTGAGGAGAAGTTCTTTTTAAGCACATCTGAATACGAAGGGGAGAATAGGAGGACTTCTTCTCGGCCGCCTTACTATCTTCTTCATCTTTTAATACATGAGAGACATTTGGGGAAAGCTTTCCCACAATCGGAGTTTTCCTTAGAGGTTCCTAATCTGATTCTTCTTCATCAATCAAATCAAGAGGGGCCTTTGGAACACGATTATTAAGCTGATGCACTTGGGCCTCAAAATTCTCACATTCTTCCTCTGAATTTTCTCTTTTTCCTTAGGAACATTAAAAACTTCAAAGTTATTTTTAGAAGAAGGTCGTTGTTGAGGTTAAACCTTATATGGCCATTGCTTCTTATTTCCATGCTTCATATGTTTCCTTTTAACTCGAGTGAATCCTTGCTTATTTTCACCTTGCTTTTCTAGAGGTGATGGGTTAGGGTAGCTTCGAGAGGTTGAATCTTTTGGAAAACATTTCGCAAAGTGTCCATACTCATGACATAGATTGCATTCAAAAGGAATATGTTCATATTCCAAAGCGTGGAGGTGAGACCATCCATCCATATTTAGCTTGATTTCCTTTGGGAGGCCTTTTGAGAAGTCCATTTCCATTTGAGAAGTCCATAATTTCCACACAAATTCTGGCACATGAAATTGTGTTCCCATGTTCCATAACACTAGAAATAAATGTGCCCAAATTATCTCTTATAGCTTTAAAAATGTCTTCACCCCAACAAAGAAGAGGGGTGAATGACAATCTAATTACGCAAGTACAAATGAATTTTCCATCATGATATTAAATTTCAGATACCAATGAGCAAGAAATAAACCTCTAGTACCCATGAAATAAGGATCTGATTTATAGATATGGTCTCTAGCTTCCTAATTTTCAAAAAGAAATGCATAGTACCCATTTTCACAATAGAGAATGTGTTGGGGTTCATGATTTGCCTAGTTGTAAAAAACCCAATCTTTAATGACTTCATAAGTTGGCCACGAGCCAATAAACTTTCCCAATGATACATGAGCATCAATTACCCTCAGTCAAATCCGAGTTTTGACTTCTAGAAGTGCCACATCATTTGTAAGAGGATTAGATCCCCATGGATATGCATTCAAAATGCCTTATAATTTGGATTGTTGAGATCCTCAAGGGATCAGAATAAATCGTTAAGAGCTTGTAGGGGGGTCATTGAATGATCTTAGGAGAAGATCATGGATCTAGAATGATCCATGATTATGTAGTTATTCCAATAAATTATAAAATTGTGTGTTGTAATGCACGGCCATTTGAATGTAAATCGGGACACCGAGCCATGGTGTGGTGTGTGATATAATTAAACCTTTGATAGTGATTGAGAGAGGTTTTCGATTGTATAGGAGAAATGGTATTTATAATTTTGGTTTATGTGTGCTTGTATTAAGGTGGATCTATGTATTTGTGTGTGAATATTTAACGTTGTAAATTGCACGGATCTCACTGGAAATTGGCAATTATCAGATCGTTCGTTGTGATACTTTCTTTGTTGGTTGTATTAATGGTTGACTTTGGAATCCACAAATTCTATGTAATTGGAATCCATGGTGGAGCCATTATGCATGACATAAAAGATAACACCCATCCTTAAAGACATGACCAATGCATGACTACATTCTTGTGAAAGTATGTAGGTCTATCGTTCATGAAGATTAAAGTGCGACAAAAGCATATTGTGGTCATTACCTACGGGTATTAGGATCAATACCATTAAAAAATGAGATTCAAGGGACATCTAGATTGCATGTTCATCACCCAATAACCCTCTTTCCTTAAAGATTTCCATTCCTTTTTGTTGGGTGGAGAACCCCAGGTCCAAAGAAGGGTTTGATTTCGCCTTCTTCATGAATTTGTTTGGAGGAGAAATTGTGTATGCATTAAACCACATAGCATACAAAAAAACCCACTGAAATCTCTTAAGGATTGTCCATGAACCATATTTTGGACCAACTACAAATGGGGCGTCATGACCAATGGATGATCTATGACGGAGGCAATGAGATTGCTTCAACAAAAGCTCAGATCTATGAGGCAATGATAGCCTAAGCACGAAGACAACGACGACTTCAAAAGGGGCTCAGATGTTACTTGAAATGACAAACAAAGGACCAAATAATCTCAATGAATTCAAACAACCACATAATTCGTTGAACCAAATATTGGGCGGAGTAGAGAATCGTTGCATCAAGCAACTAGGGAAACCCTAACCGCGACAAACCAGATCTATAGGGCTCCATCCATTTCTTGCCCTTCGGTCTCTACATCTAATGTTAATGAACACCTTCACATCAACTTTTCTTTGGAAAATGTTCAACTCAAAAAAGTATTTTCAGTTCAAAATATAATAGTTATGACTATGAATTATTATTTTAATTTATAGGGTTAAATGGATCTTAATTGATGACTATTGTAGTAAAAATAGTTTTATTTTTTATTATATGTATATTAATTAAATTTATTAAATTTTTATATGTTTATTAATTACTTTGAATATGGTGTCTATTTGAGAATAAGACTTCCAGAATTTTAATTTAATTATCAATAATTATTGGTTGGAAGATAGGGATTTAACTCCACAAAATATTATGGACATTATTACTAGGAGTCATAAATCGAATCTTGAGATTTATCTCGAAAGTAATTATGTATTTTTTTCCTTTTTAATTAAATTGATTATTTTAAAATTATATATAAACATGTATCATATGAATATAGGTTATTGTTTTTTGGACATGTGGTATTAGTAAGCCATAGTATTAGCCAATGATATCGTAATGAAGTATATTTTTAAGTTTAAGTTAAGAATCTTGTTGCATGCTTATATAATATTAATATATATATATATTATATATATATATATATATATATATATATATATATATTACACTTATTATATTATACATTTCACATTGTTTAAAATAAAAATTCATAAATAAATAAATAATTGTAAGGTGAATATTCTATTAGCTAAAAAAACATGTAATTACATCTTGAAACATTTTTTCCCTGGCAGTCTCTTGCTAGGGAGACCTAACCATAACCAAAAACAATCCTCCTGGGAGAGGATAAAGATGTCCATAAACAGAGAACAGATAGTACACTGACATTATATCTAGAGACATGACTTGAGATAACCTTCTTGTGAGGGGATACAACAAAAATGGATAATAACATGAACATAAAGGGTTAAGTTGAAGGCTTTGAGTCTAAAACAACAATATGGATAGGTGTTTTTCCTTTCTCTTAAGTAGAGCTACCCATGGGAGGTAGGTTGAGGTGATCCTCGACCCGATCCAGTCTACGATCCATGTGATTTAAATGGCTGTGCATGTGTTGCAATGATTGGAGTACATCCTCCTTGTAATCTTGTCTATCTAGAAGAGTTCTCCATAGAATAAACTTCAACTACCATTATATTTTAGTTGTCTTCATATATTTGTTGAAGCACCCTATGGTCTGCCCTATGTTAGGGATCCAGTCAACCCATTAAACTAGTACTACTATCTTAGAGAGTGAGGATTTATGCAATGGAGCTTCACTCTCTACTTCAACTATTTCCTACTGAAATAGATCAAGGATCAAATCCCTATAGTGACCAACAATATCCTGTTCATGTTGGCCCTCTCCTGGTAATATGTTGCACCTCTTTCGACTTTGGCTTGTTGATGTGGCATCCTAATTGTATTGGGGTTAAAACTAAGGTGATGACACGTAAACCATTCTCTATACCCTTATGATTTCCAGATATGTCGACTGCCCTTGAATAGTGGCAACGTAAAAATGGCACTTGTTTAGTCTGCAAATGCAATTCTTCTTAAGTGTCAACTAGTCAGATCCATTGGTTTCACTTTCTAATATCTATCACTTGGGGGCTAAAATTCCTTGTTGTTCTTATCAGGGGTAGTGTTATTTGCACTCAACCAAATGTGTACTCAAACTTTGCTTGCATACAAGGTGTTAGCTAGATTGCCTAAATCACTGAACCAAGGATGACTAAGAAGTGTGTCCTTGGTTCCTACTTCTAGCAAAATTAACTCTACACCCTGTAGGACATAATTGTAGTGACCCTTGATAACACTCAAACACATAACAAAAAATGACCAAAGTTGATATACGGTCCCTTGTATAAAGGGGGAGAACACAACACTGGCATAATTACCCTTCTCCACAAGACTATTAACACAAACCTTTACTTTCAAACAACTAGAAACAACTAATATAAATCTGATCCCTTTTATAGAGGGAGAGACCAAAAATCCAACATAATTTTCTTTCTCCATGAGATTTTTAACAAAATCCTTCATATTAAGATAAATATGATTAACGACATAGTTAGAAGGGTGAGGAAAGTTACAGTTATGAAGAGGACTCCTTGTGCCGTGAGATGATGGGTTTTTTCCTGACAAATTATCTGAGAATTTCCACAAGTAACCTTTTAGTTCTTTTGAAGCCTCTTTGCCAATATCATTCCATATTTGGCGCCACCATAAGCAAACTCCTCTTCTATTGTAGACATGTATTCATTATATATGCACTTTCCTCTTCCTCAACCAACTACCTTCCCTGAACCAAGAGATTCTATAAGGCAGTGCTGAGGGGAGGAGAGGATTTCCAATCCACCACAGGATTTTCTGGAAAAGTTGAGCAAAAGCTATTTCCTTTTGAGGAAAGCTCCATCAATCTTCCACCTTTATAATTCATAGCAACCTCTCTGCATGGACATGCTAAAGTCATTCACATGGGCAAATAATCCATACCCCCCCCTCTGCCATCCATCTTCTCAATGTTGTTGTAAATATAATACCACACCTTGTGCTTGACTTGTGTAACATCATGGCTAAGGGCCCATGAGCAGTCCCATTCACACGAGCTACTATTTTGAAACCCAATTCACAAGTGAGTCACCTAAACTTCTCTCTATAACCATCAATTTTCATAGTGGGCATTTAAGGTTGGCTCATGGGAGTCAATATCATTTAAACCCCCTCACAAATGGATTGTTGTGTTTCCCCAACCCACCACCTCCTCCTCCACCAGCACCATATAACTCACATGTCAAATCATAAAAATTAACTGAATTATAATTTTTTTTAAAATTATTATTATTATTAATGATAAAAAAAATTAGTATATAAGCTAAACATATATACATTTAAAAAAAGATGTAACAAGATTCTTAACCATAGAGATTCACTCACTTTATCATGGAGATTCTTAATTTGTAAATAGGCTTTGTTACAAAATCATGGGTCAGTATGATGGCTTATCAATACCCAGGTCCAAAAAACCATAACTCATTTCATATGATACTTGTTCATATGATATTTTTTTTTAATTAATCATATTTTTTTGTAAGCTTGGTGGGACTACATCTTCATCATGTCCATATATCACCATGATCAAGGCGGGGAATTGAATTGATGACTTCACATCAAGGAGTTCCTTAACATAGCACACTATTAATGTCTATCCAAGACCCTATGGACAATTAATCAATTTGATTAAAAGGGAAAAGTACATAATTTCTTTATAGATAAATTTCAAACTTTGATTTGTGAATACTACTAAGAATATTCTAGAATATTTCGTGGAGGTTAAATCCCTACCATCCAAGTAATAATTATTTATAATTAAATTAAATTTTGTAAACCTTATTCCAAACTAGGAATACATATCAACACAATAATACAAATTTAAAATAAAGTTAATTAATTTTGTTGACTTTTTTAAATCTTGGTAATGTGAGATGTATTGTGATGTAAGAATTTTGATGTCTATACATGTTTATCAACCATCTATATCATGTTTACAAATCTAAATCATTAATATTCAGCCCCAAGGGTTAGCTCAATTGCCCTAGAGCCAAACATGAAGTTCTTTGATATTGTTTCCAGTTGTTTTTGATCATGGGTTCAAATCTCTTTGGTTCCCTGGGGCAAGGCTCTGTAATCAAGGCCGACTGTTTACTCAGTTTACCATCCACAAAATGTTTGGAAGTACACATTCCAAGTAAAAAAAGTCATTATTATTCTAATTTATTTCAATGTGATAATTTTATTAATAAAAACAAGTTATAATATAATAAAATCAATTGCATCAATTTATTATTTTTATTACTTTTTAATCGAGTTGAAATTATTTATTATTATTATTTGATTTAATGCTTCATTTTATGGGCATTGCAACATCTCTTTCATATTGAACCAACATTCAAATGTTTACACTCATTTACAACCACTACAACATCTCCCCCATATTGTTCCAACATTATTTACACTCATTTAAAGACACTACAACATCTTCCCTGCACTTGACCATAGAGCACCCCTTGGCATAATAAAAAAAATTATTTTTATTTTTACTTTTTACCTTTTTTAGCGAGGTAAATTCTGTATTGTCTTCTAAACATGAGTGTACATGAAAATTCTAGAAGATTTAAGTCAATAACCAAAATTTCATTCTCCATAGAGAGGCATACGATAGTAGACTAGGAAAAAAACCAAAATTGACCATACATAGACCGAAAAGCAGGCTATATTAACCTTGAGAATAGGTAATAATAACAAAAATGATTGGAGCATGAGCATATTAGAAGCCTAAGTAGAGAGACCAATATTTGTAGTTGTGACCTGGATGAGGTCCTAGTTGTTGTCAGGAGTGCCTCTAATCGGGGATGGAATGCTAAGGTGCTAGTCTATATGGTCTAGTCTCTAATCTAGGTCCTTCATGTGGTGTTGCAAATGCTCCATAAAGTGAAGGAGGTCTGTCTTTTTCTTCAACCTATCCGTCATAATTCTACCAATGAGGAATTTTATATGCCAATATAGGTCAACAATGTGCATGTACTAGTTGAAACATCCACACATATGTCCTATATCCAACACCTATTTTTTCATCTCAACAAGAACCTCTGTGTCTAATGGTACCGACGAGAAGATATTTCTCTTTCATTTTAGGTGAGCTCATCCTAGGTGGTGGCCGAGGTAAGCTTACAAAACTTAGTAGCAGATTCCTCCAGACGGTTGTGAATATGTGTGTTTCCCCGATTGGCTTGTTCCTAATAGAAGAGTGCTCCTCGGCAAATGTGGACATGTTAATGAGGCATGAAGGAGGGATTAAGAGGGAAAGGAGACTAGATATTCATGAGAGGAAAGGCACAAGAAATAAGCACTAAGTGATAAACCACATGTAGGACAGTCAGGGCCTAATGACTGAGCACCGAGGGTGGCCAAGATTTGATAGGGAGACAAACATCAAACAAATAACTATGGAGATGAGCTGACTTAAGAGAGAACGAGGAAGGTGACACAAGGTCAACCATAAAGAGTGTCAAAGGAAGGGGAAAATCTCAAGGGAGCAGACCAAAGAGAGGCCTATTAGGTCCTAAAGCGAGCCAAATACCAAGATAAAAAAACCAGACCATAATGCTCTGCTAGAGAACACCATAAGAGGGTACAAAAATGAGAGTAAAGACTAGAGAGGAGGTGCCACTTCTAAAGCCAATCAAGTGCATATCCATAAAAGGCATCCAACAACGAAATGAGCAATTGTCTTGTATGTAGAAGGAACCGAATTTCAAAGTTGCATCATGCTCATCAAGCTTGTAAGGAGAAAGAAATAACTGGGCATAATCTATCTTCTAAGTCGTCAATTAGAAATTACCTTCGCCACCATATTTCTAGTCTGTAAGGGAGATCTATTATTTTCAAATGCTTACCAATGATAACACAACAATGCAGGCCAGGGCTCGAAGAGATGGGCTTATAGGAGGACCTAATCACAATTGACGAGAGCCAAGGCGTGTCTATAAGACATGAAGATCTAGCAACCAATAATGATGGAGAAATATGCAAATTGAACCATGCTAAGGGATATAATAAACCATAATAGCCCTAGTTGGTTCTTTGTACGATTAGAGACACTATGAATTGTTTGGAGAATCGACTGACATTTAAAACATAAAAGCGAAACATGCATGAATTTTAGTACGATGGATGCAGTCTGAATGTGGTAGCACCTTGGGGTCCTGGGTATCATAACCATTCTCTATGGGGGCATGCTACCACGTCCCTCGACCTCTTAGCTAGTTGAGGCGATGGAAACCCTCTTGCCTCCCACACCCTCCCTCTCACCTTCTTTGAAAACACCCCATTTAGGGCTTAATTTATGTAAATTTTTATTAAATACATTTAATTCAATATTATTTTTTATAAATAAAAAAATTATGGATGGAGAAAAATTGTGAGGGAGAGGGGCTGGTGGCGATGACGATAGGGTTTTGAACCCTACAAGAAATTGCTAGAGATCAAGTCAAGCTGAAACATGGGGAGCGGTACACATGACGTTAGGAGTTAGAAGGCGGTGGAAAACTAGCATGTACGTAACACTAGGGATGGGTGCATTGGGAATGAAGTTGGTGGAAAACGAAGGTTTAGGGTGCAAGAAATATGGAAAAGAGTTTTACTGTTCAGTTTAATCGTATTGTTTTTTGTTCTCAGCTACACACGCTCGTAGAAGGAACTAACAACTATCGCAATCTATGGAGTTCACAAGCAGTAGACAGGGAGGGAAACAATGGTCAACCAACAAGATTCTGTCGATTTGGACCCTAAGCTAGGTGACATCCTATCGGTGTGGGGTTGGGATGTCACGGAGCAGAACATTGAGAAGTTCATTCGTCTAGGTGGGCTTCTAGATGGGAAGTGGAGAGGTTTGGAGGAGGACTGGAGTCAGGGAAGCGTGTAAGGGTTTTTTGAAGAAAACCTATGTAGTTCCATAGAAGAGGCATGGGGAATTAATAGGAAACCAGAGGGGATGCAAGAATAAGAGAAAATTTCGGAAATCTGTGTAGCGGAGGTGGCAGATGGTAAACTTGTAAGTGATCTAAACTCTAGTTTTTCAAAATCCCATAGTTTGTTTTCGGGAGGGCTTGAAGATATTGTTATCAGTTGTAGGTATAAGGGTAAGGAGGGTTTGAAATCGTTCCTGGTAGAGGACCTGGGGCAATCAGAAGTGATAAAAGGGAAAAGTTTTGACAGTGTGACAACATGCAAGAGTCTGTTGAATTAGAGGACAAGAGAGGCCATAATTCAGAAGGGGAACCCTACCACGAAACGTTTAGCAGAAGAAGGCTCAACTGAGTTGTTAGGGGTTTTACTAGAGGGTTCTGAGAAGGGGCAAGGGGAATGCAATGAGAAATTCAGAGGGGATTTTACCTCTTTTCTCTCGGTGGCACCGGGAGTGTTCAACCAGACTTCCTTTTGACAGGAGGTGGGGGAGATCTCTCTCTTTGTGGGAGAGGTGAGACTACCCGCGGAAGGCGAAGTCTTAATCCATAGAAGCAGCTGGGCAGAGAGGTGGTTAGAGTGACTCTTTGCAGAAAGCATCAATGTGAAGGAGACCAGAACAAAGGCAGGGGAAGGGGGGAGGAACGAGACTAAAGGGGAGAAGAGGTAGAAAGGTAAGTTGATAAAGAAAAAGGAGGTAAGTCCAAACCTGGTGCTTGGAGTTGATATTTAGATAGACGAAGTAATGGAAGTGACAAAGGTCACTTTGGTTGGGAGATCCAAAGGAAAAAGTATTCAACAAATTACATCACAAAATGGGCTTCTAAGTTAAGGTATGGAAGGAGGCACTAGATCAACAGTTTTAGGTGTCCACTCTAGCTAGGGGCTAGTTCATGGTAAAATTTAGCAAAGGTGAAACCCTTGAACGTGTTCTGAATTGAAACTGGTGTTTTGGCAAAGCCCCCATTCTATTTAAAAGATGGAATCCCTTGTTTGATGCTCAAAGAGAGAAGGTGGCAAAGACTTTGGTTTGGGTCTGTCTTCCAGAATTACCTCATCCTTCTCAATGGAGACAGTGTTCAAAGATATTGGGAACACACTAGGACAGTTCTTGGAAGCAGATATGTCCTTCCTTCAAACAATGGATAAGGGTTTAGTACGAATCCTGGTAATTTTGTACCTAAGGGAAGGTCTGGTAGAGGAAATTCACCTTAAATAAAAATAACTAGTGTTCACCCAGATGATAGATTATGAACAACTTCCTTTCTGTTGTCATCGATGCCACAAATATGGGTGTCTCCCTAGAGAGTGTCCATCGTGATTTAGAATGATAAGAAGGCATAAATGAGATCCAGGAATGACAGATCAGACTCAAAGAGAAGAGAAGGAAAAGGTACAAGCAGAGGAGTTAGGGGATAGGAAGGATGGGGATCAGGTGCAGATGGAGGAGGTGGAAGAACAGGAGCAGGAGTAGCCTGGGGAGTCGGTTCAGGCAAAGATAGTGGAGAGTGGAGAAGTTGTTTATGCGCCTCAGATGGAGGGTACTATTCTTGAGCCTACCCATTCTATTCATAATCCCTTGTTGTCTCTACTCAATACAATTCTGAGGCTTGGTTCTTTTAGGCCTTCTTTTATGGAAAATTATGCATGTTGAATCTGTGAATGATGTCCTTGACAATATCATTACATCCATCCCTGAGATTCACTTGAACCACCCCTAGCATCGAGTCCTGTGAACCCTCGCTCTAAAGGTAAACCTATAGAGAAGCCACATTATAACCTTCAGCCTTGAGAGAAGAAGGTCATTCCTTGGGAAGTTGTGAGTGGTTTGGGTATCCACTTGATCTCGGTGGGTCCTTGAAAGACAAGAGGAAGGAACTCCAACCTATCTAAGGCTTAGTTAAGAGTAAAAATTGGTATAGTAGATGGGAAACAACTATCAATTTCAGGGGTGCTTAGAGCAGCGCAAGTCCCATCCCAAGTGACCAAATGATTTTGTTGCCTTTAAATGCCGAGGTTTTGCTAGTTCCTAAAAAAAATTAGCGTTGAAGGCTTTGATTAAACAATATTGTCCTTATGTGATAATGCTCCAAGAAACTCTTGGAGCAGAAGAAGAGATAAGTTTGGTTTTGAACAAAATGTTTTCAGGTTGTACTTTCCTGTCTATGGATGCCAAAGAAAGATTGGGGGGTTTGGCATTGGGAGTTAATGAGGGAAGACTAGAGTTATTAAATTCATGGGGTTCAGAGGAAGTACTGGGAGAAGAGGTATACTCCTTGGAGTTATGCTTGAATTTATTACTCTTGAACATTTATGGGCCTTGTCAGGATAGGGTACCCTTCTGGAATACTCTATTTACAGAATCCTTTATGGATAACCCAAAATTGGTGGTGGGAGGGGATATAAACTTCTCCTTGGGCCTTTCTGAAACTTGGGGTTCATTAGCACAAGCCGAACCCTTGGCATATTTTTTCCTGAACAAGATTTGTTTTGGGAAGCTTATTGACATTAACCTGATAAAATCCATACCGACTTGGAAGAACAAGAGAGTAGGGGAAGCAAGGGTAGCCAAGAGACTGGATCGTTTCCTACTTAAAGAGAGAGCTTGGCAGCTAGACTCCTTGTTTTCATACACTAGGTGGGGGAAGGAGGAGAATCGGATCATTTCCCTATTTTTTTGGAAATGAAAAATCCTAATAAAAAGCCAGGTTCACTGTTCAAATTCAATCTGGAATGGCTTAAGGAAGAATCATATAATACTTTGTTTAAAGCCACTTGGAGGCCAATTACAGACGATCAAGGAAAGGAAAAAACTATACTTTTATGGAGAATCTTAAGCGCATGAAAAACACAACCATTGAATGGGTAAAATCAAAGAAGATCATAGAAGAAGTTGATTTTAGTAGGATAGGGAAGCAATTAGCTCATCTAGAGAGCTTGAAGGAGGATGGATATGAGTCAACGAAGAAGAGGGAAAGGATCAAAGATTTGGAGTCCAAACGAAGGAAAATCCTAAATGATTGGGAAGAGCAGCAGAGACTAAAAACAAAGCTATTTGGTTGGAAGCAGGGGACGAAAATTCAAAATTATTTTAGAACTATGGCAAAGGGAGGAAAAACACAAACACTATGTGGGGTCTAAATATAGATGAAGGAGGTATTGCAAAATCTCTTGATGAATTATCCTTTTTGAGAATGAATCATTTCAAAAACCTTTTCAATGTAGGTTTTAACCCCGTACAGAAATTACCTACATACGAATTCTAAAACATAGAAAATAAACAATGCAAGAGCATAACACATAAAACACATATACACAGAGATTTTCCCCTGGATCCTAAAACCGAGACTACCAGCTTGATTTTTCATTACATTCCTTTCAATGTTATAGTACATATTATACATCCGAAGTTCCAATACCATGGACCGAAAACCACGCATCCAATACCATGGACCGAAAACCATCGCATCCAAAAACATGTGCGAAAATCATGCACAAAACCATAGGTGGGTCTGCCCAACCTAACATAGGTTCCAAAACCAAAATTTTCCAGGGAGCTGCCCTGGACCCCATAAAGTGGAGTTACCTGCACCCCTCAAATGCCCTATGACCCCCCCGCTACGCAATCGGCGCAATGAATGGGGGGGCTCCGCCCCCCCTCTAACCCCCCGGTTAACTATGTGGGCTATTCGTGGAAAGAACATAACACAACTCAAGATTCAATGCTCCAACATAGGTTATAATAGCTGAGGTGATTTAGGTTGCCCAAAGCTTCCCCAGGTGTGCTGAAGAGGAGAAAAACTTACTCATGGCATAGGTGTCTGGAGGGGAAGTAGAAGGGATTTTAAGGTCAATGCAAAAGGACAAGAGCCTGGGACTGGATGGGTGGACAATGGAGTTCTTACAACATTTCTTTGAGACCATAGGGGATGAACTTATAGGGGTGGTAGAGGAATCTTGAGACAAAGTATCGGTATATGAACCTTTCAACTCCACTTTCTTGGCTTTAACCCCTAAAATGAAGGACCCCTCGTTGTTTGAGGAATTTAGGCTTATCTCTTTGTGTAATTGCATATATAAAATTATAGCAAAAGTTATCACAATCTATTTGAAGCCCATTCTATCAAGGAACATTTCCAAGGAGAAATTTTGGTTCTTGGATGGAAAACAGATACATGAAGGTGAAGGGGTTGCTCTGGAGACCCTGCATAGTATTAAAAGGAGTCAGAACAAAAAAAAATAGTGATTGTAAAAATTGATCTTTCCAAAGCAAATGATAGAATCAATTGGCTTTGCATTAGAATGGTTATGACTCATTTGGGTTTTAAAATTGGCTTTACAAATTGGGTAATGGGATGTATTTCAAATATTAGCTTTGTCATTCTGATCAATGGGGCTGCTACTCCCTTCTTCCACAACCAAATAGGTCTTAGAAGGGATGCCCTTTATCCCCCCTCCTTTTTCTCCTAACTGCAGAGGGACTTAGTCAAATGATTTTAGAAGCAAGGAGAAGAGGAGACATAAAAGACATCGAAGTGGCAGTAAACCTACATATCTCACATTTATTGTTTGTTTATGATATCCTCCTTTTTAGTGATGGAAGTAGGAGTGATATTAGGCAAATTAAATCAATTCTTGATATGTTTCTAATAAATACTGGAATGTGTATTAATGCACAAAAATCCTCTTTGATTATAGAAGGGTTCTCAAGGTTTGAAACTAGGAGGATAACAAAGGAGTTCCCTTTCGAAATAAAGAGGATGAAGGTCAACTTCAAATATTTGGGTTTTCATCTTAAGCCAAATAGATATAGGATTCAGGACTGGTTCTGGCTTGTGGAAAAAATTGAAAATAGGGTAAAACACTGGAGTTGTAAATGGTTGTCGAGAGTGGGAAAGTTGATACTGATTAAGTCAACGCTTATGGCCATTCCTATTTACAGGACTGCATTAACTTGGGTACCCAAAGGAATACTCTCTCGGATAAGGAAATTATGCAGCAGATTTTTGTGGGTCGAATCAAAGGAGGATTCAGTGTTGCCATGGGTGGCCTGGGAGTAAGTAGCTATACCAAAGGAGTGGGGGGGGATGGGGTTTAAAAGAACTTACAACATTTGCATCCTTGCTAGCAACAAAATTGGGATGGAGACTTCTTTCAATTGAAAACCTGTGGACGACAGTCATCAAAAGAAAATAAATTGACCCGATTCCATTGGATGAATGACTAAGGAGACCGGATAAGAGGTATCCACAAGCCTCAGTCATGTGGAAGGCAACTTTGGAATCTATTAAGATAATTGAACAAGGGTTAGCTTAGCATGTTGGAAATGGAGAGAAAATCATACTTGGTTTGGATCCTTGGGTAGGATGTAACGAGGGATATGCTTTATTTAGAGAGGTCATAACTCACATAAATTCGAGAGGATTCTTTTACCTAAACCAAATTGAGAAGAAAGGCCAGTCGACATTATGGCATCAAGCATGGAAATCAATGACGGATATGCAAATGGAACCCCAATGGATATAGGAATGACATAATTCCATAAGGGAACTATAGAGAACAAATGTCCGTCTTAGGGATCGCCTAGACATGCCGAGATGGGTACACGCGCCATCCGGGAAATACTCCCCAAAGTATGGATATAGTCACCTAATGAAAAGAAGGGGGTGAGGTGCACCAGAGTGGTGGTACAAACCTCTATGGAAACTAAAAAGTCCTACAAAATCAAGACTATTCTTCTGGTGTATTTTAAGGAACAAAGTCTCAACTTGGGACAATGTCCAAAAAAGGAATAAGTTGGGTCCTCTATGGTGCACACTTTGCAAAAAAAAAGGAGGAATCAGTTCAACACCTGTTTCTATTTTTCCCTTTCTGTAAAATCATATGGGATGAAGCGTTGAGGTTAGTAGGAAAAAACCGGGGATGGTCTGGAGAAAATATTAGGGAAGCATGACAAAGATGGTGGGATGGATCCGAGGAGGAAAATATGATAAATCTTTTGTTAATAATCTCTTTGGGCATTTGGTTGGCTCAGAATCAAAGCATATTCAAGGTCCTATCTCCTTCTCATGCTCCCATTGCGGTAGAATGTGCTTCAATCTATGTTCTTATCCCACTACCAAATTCTATAAAGAAGACTAGGGAAGTAAGAGTAGAACAAATCAGGGGAGACATCCCATGGGCTTATTTTGATGGACCATCAGATCCTTAGAATACTTGTGGGGTAGGCTTCGTCATTCATACCAATTCTAAAAAAAAACTTAAAAGCTTCGATGGGCATTAGCTCTGAAATAAATAATTATGCTGAACTACAATCCTTAACACTGTTACTTTTCTGGCTTATTCATTTGGGTTTGGGATCAGTTCAGATCTTAAGAGATTCTTGGAATATTGTAAAATGGTTTAATGGAGAACACAAATGTAAAAACTACTTGGTGATTCCATTATTAGAAGAAGTATTTCTATTGAAACATCATTTTGATTTTATCACTGTTTGCCATATTTACAGGGAATGAAGTTCTAAAGCAGGCCTCCTATCTAAGGAAGGTTTACAACAAGCTATGGGTGACTAGCAGATAAAAGCAACAAACAACAACATGATCGTGTGTCGAATCAACCTCTTTTTTTTCTTCTTGAAAAGTAGTTACTATGTCATGATCGAGATACAATAATTCTCGTTTTTTTTGTACATGATCACATATGCAAAGGTTTTTAGAACTAAATACACTATAAAAATCTCTAGTTTCTTGCATTTTTGTATAAATTGTCTTGTTCCTATTTGGGTTGTTTTCCTTATAAATGAGGAGGCCCGGGAACAGTCATCAGCTCATGCTCTGCTTATATTGGGTTTGGACAATATTATGCTTTTACTTTAAACCCAGATATGTACTATATGTTTATTTGTTTGAACATACAGTATATTGAATGCTTAACCGCATCTACAAATGCAACTTTTTATTGCTTTAATAGAAAGTTCGATTTTTTTCTCCAGAAATAAATTATTAGTTAAAACTTTCATATATATATATATAAATATATATGAGTGAATATTTATCAAAATTTCGAGTAATTATATATGAATATTTTGTTTAAAAAGGTACATAAGAAAATGAGAAAAAGGAGACAAGAAGATGTGGGAGTTGTTAATCTGTAATGCAAACTTGAAGGTGATGCAAAGATTGTAAGTAAAATTTTATTTATGGTAGGCAATGGATCACTTTGCAAAACAAATAAAATTAAGGTTTTTAAACTTAGTTAAGAGCATAAAACAGAGACAATATACCATATCAGAAACGCATAACAACAAAAGTGATAAAGGAGTTCACCTCTCTCCTAGGTTACATCTTCTGGTCCAACTTCCAATGATGGGCCTCTTTCAATAAGTGCTCAAATTTGTGTTTACATGGGTTTTTAGTGCTAAGAATGTAAATATTATGTCTCCAGTGACTTCAGAATAGTAAAAAACCCTTAGTTGGGCTCAATTTGGCCAAAAATTGAAGAAGTTATGCTCTCACCAAGTTTCTTCTGCTAACTGCTCTACAAAATGGACTGGACTACTATCCATTCTACGAATCCACTTTTTCCTGGCGCATTGAGCGACAATTTTTCCCGACGTTGGTAAGATTCATGCCTAAATTGGTGCATTTTGTCGCTTGGTATAATTGTCCAGTAAGGTCCATAGGCGGAAAATTATGGCCACATGGGGCCATACGTCCGAGGGCTGGGGCAAACACCCACCCTCGTCGGCATAGCCCCCAAATTCTTGACAAGCGGTTCTGTGTGCCCATAAAACCATGGCTTATCCCAAAACTTTCATTCCCATTGCTTTATTTTCTGCCGAGCCCTCATTGTGGTCCCATGCGAGTATCACAATTGTGGTATGGTCCCAAAACTCTGCCCCACATTGTTTTAACACTTTTGCACTAACATGTTTTTATATGGGATTCCATATGCTCTAGGGCTGGTCCCCATGTTTTAGCCCCCATTTATTCTGCGCTCTGGGCTTTCGGTATGTGGCATATGGTAGGAATGGGACCTCAGCCTTGTGCCTTGTCCCAAGCCTTGCCTCAACAAGCGTTTAACACTTTCGCTCCGTGTTGTTTGGTGTATGGTCCTGTGGCAAGGACTATGGTGTCGAAACCTCAAGCTGGGGCTAAGCCTACACCCTTGGCTCCCTCGCCTATGGTCTTGTGGGCTTGGGGTGATCAGGGGCCAGGTCTTAGCCCCAACTCCGTCCCCCAATACTTAACAACATAAAACTTAAATAAATGTTGGCTACCATGATAATTAAGAACTACCACGCGCCCTAGTGGTAAGGCGCTGCACTGTTAGTTTGGAGGTCGTGTATTTGAATCTCCTGGAGGCAGTTTGGTCGATAAAAAAAAATTATTGCACTGTTGGGAGGCCACATGGCGACCCTCCATTGGCCCAGGTGGCCTCCATTCATTGGACCACTCAAAATCCACTTCGACCAATCAAATCACAACATAATTTGACCAATACAAAGAGGACACTTGGAATCCAGTCATTGGCCCAAGATACCCAGTCAACATGTCCAGTCACCTTACCTAGTTAGCGTATGGACTGCCTAGTCAGCAATCCTACATCCAACGTGTAATTGTTTTTCCTATTTGGGAAAATGATCAGAACATGATATCAGGAGCATATGATATCAGTTTTGAGTGATTCAAGTTGCGTTGGATTCAGGTCATTGGGATCTATGCTCTGGCATAGGTTTCGAGCACTTTTGAACACATTGAATTATTTGAGCACTTTACTGATCCCCTGGATCACTCCTCCAAAGTGGAAGCTTTTGGACCCCAAAAGGCTATTTTCAGTCAACAAATAGATGAGGGTATAGTTCCCTCACCCTTCCCTTTTCAATCCATTTGGATTTTCCTAGTTTTGTACCTTTGAACCCCATATGAAGGTGCTTTTCGTTCCTTCTTCTTGAAGTTCCCATTTCTCTATCAAGGATAGGATCTTACTGCAATTCTTCAAGATATTTACAAAAGAAAACTTTTGTTAAAGAAATATGAACATTCTCTCCTACGTCTTCAACCAAAGGAGGCTTACCTAATTTAAATTTCTTTTCACCTCGAAGCTTTTGTTTGCTTATGCAAAGCCTTAGTTGATCTCCAACCTGAAAATTGTGGTCAACATGATGCTTAACATGTCTAGCCTTGTATTTGGCTCGAATCTTGATCAAATGTGATCGCCATTGCCATCGCCATGCACCATTCTTCCTAAAAAAAAAAACACTAGGAGATCCACAAGAAGATGTATTAGAACTAATGTTCCCTTTGTAATGTAGCTCTTGCATACGTTCCTTGATCCGTGCATTCTCTAACACTGACATCTTGTTCAAAGCAATGTTCAAAAGTGATGCATCATGTTGCAAATGAACTTCATGTTGTTTTCCTCTTTTGGGAGGGAACACATTAGATTTCTGAAACATCTTTTCACATGTGTTAACAACTTCAACTAAATCAGATTTTAATGTTGCATCACATCCTTGGAAGGCTTCAAATTCATCAACATCTTTATGTTTAATCATCAACAATGCAAAATTATGACTAAAATTAACAAACCTCTTCATTTGTCCAAAATTCATAAGAGACAAATTCAACTTATTGCTATGTGCTCTAACAATGTACTCAATTGCATCTTTAAACAAGTGATACTTGTTCTCATGGCGATGAAAGATGGCTTTCCTGTCATATAAGTATGGGCTTCCTAAAATAATCCCACAAATGTCAAGTGGTACCACATCAAGTTCTACCTCATCAATACAATTTATAGTGATGGCAAATCTAAGTATGGATTTTCTTGTCACTTGCAATTTGGCATTGTCACATACCCAACCCAAAGGAGAAGGTTTAGGATGAGGAATGGTTTCCAAATTTAGTTTCTTGACAATGTCTTCTGATATAAGGTTTGCTTGTGATCCCTATGAAACAAAGTATCTACTATGTTATGTTTTGTGATAACTCTAATATGGAACAACTCTATTCTTTCTCTTTTATTTTGAGTTTCAATGGGTTTGCTAGAAGACCCAGTACTTGCAGGAATACTTACCTTTCAATCCCATGGCTATGATTTTTGTTTCATCTCTGGAATCGTATCCTAGATCTTGTTGTGTAGTTGCAATGATTTTTTCTTTCTCCTTGTTATTAAACTTTTTGGGTTTCATCTCAGGATGAAGTTTCCAACAGTGGTCTTCATCATGGCCTTCTTTAGAACAATGTTTACATGTGATTTTTCTCCCTCCTTCTTGACTGAAGCATTTTTTTTTTTTTTATCCTTGCCTTTGAATTTCCATTTTCCTTTGTCTCCAGAATTAAATGACTTCTCAGTAGTTCCTTCAGAAACATTCTTCCCTCTTGCCTCTAATTGAGTTGCTTGTACACAAACTTCATCTAGTTTTGTAGGGTTAAACATGAGAATTGTGTGCCTTAAGTAACTACGCAATCCTCCAATGTATTTCAGTAGAGTATATTGGGAGGACAAATCTATACCCAAAATTAAAGTTCTTTTCCTAAATTATTGAGTATAGGTTTGCACATTTTGACCCTTAGCTTGTCTAAAGTTTTTCCAATCCATGATAGCTTTTTTCATGTATGCTAATGGATAAAAATTCCTTATTATTGCAACAAGAAAATCACTCCAAGAGGATAAAACCTTACCATGTTTCTTCATGCCCTCTTGAGTTTTGGCCTCCCACCAAGTAAGTGTTGCACTTTCCAATATAAGAGAAGCAAGCTGAATTTTGGTCTCATCATCCTTGATTCTTTGCATCCTGCAATACACTTCAATATGACAAATCCAATCATCTATCAGCATCTACCTCTCCATCATACATAGGCAATTCAAACTTAATGTCAAGCTTTAATAAAGGATTTTTAGCATGTCCTTTTGGAGAATTTGGAGGTGCTTGTGAAAGGGTAGAATGTTAGGTTAGTGTAACCCCTTATTGTTATTAGTACAACCCCCTTATTATATTGTTGTGCCTATGTAGTCTCCATATTGTTATTATTGTGCCCCATAGAAGCTCACTATTGTTATTATTGTGTCCTTACATTATTATTGTTATGTCGGCTCTGATTATATTATGACCCCTTAGACTCCTATATATAGAAAGGAGGTCTTGTCATTTGTATCATCCAAGAATTGTTCATTTGTGTAATATAGAGGAGGTTTCCCCCTCTAAGAGGCTGAATTCTAAGGCATTTATCTTTCTTTTCTATCTTTATGTGAGTTGGTTTCATAATATTTGGTATCAGAGCTTTGGATTCTAGGGTTTCGCTACTCCAAATAGGTCATCGAGGAATTTTCGCTATAAATTTTTCACTACGAAGTTTCAGAAGCTAAAAAAAAAAACCCATTTGAGAAGAAATCGTTTTGAACCTCGGGTCTGAATTTCAGATCTTCTCTTGCTACATTTTTGGAGATATGATTTGAGGAAGTTAGGGTTTTTGCAAGCTGCATAATTCCATCTCAAACAGGTCATCGTGGAATTTTTGCTATAATGTTTTCGCTACGAAGTTTCAGAAGCTAAAAAAAACCATTTGAGAAGAAATCGTTCTGAACCTCGGGGTCTAAATTTCAGATCTTGTCTCACTATATTTTCAAAGATATGATTTGAGGAAATTAGGGTTTTTGTAGACTCCCGAATTACATTCCAAACAGGTGACCTTGGGAAAGTCATCATAACGTTCTCTGTGAGAATCATATTGAAATTCATAAGAAGTTACAGAAAGAGGACAAACTGTAGTTTTTTGTATATTGGTTTCAGCTCCTAAGGTTGAAACAGTGACATGTGACAATTAGTACAAGTTCGCTCTACTGAACCATTCTATAATCAGGTCATCATGGGAGATTTGACATAACCCCTCCTTGGAGAATCCAATCTTGATTAGACTTGCAGGTTAGAAAGAGGACTCAGAGGGCTATTGCAGGATGCAATTTCAGAACTTGGGGATATGAAAGTACAGAGTTATAGTCGTTGCAAAATAGAGCTCCTAAAATCAAGAAAAGGTGATATGAGGAAGTTTGATGGCAAGGATCCATTAAATTGGATACTATAGATGGAGCAATATTTTGATCTACATGAGGTGCAACTATTACAAAAGGTACGTATTGCATATTCATATTTAGAACTAGATCAATTTTAATGGTATAAAGGGCTTTGTTCTTGTAAAGCACTTGTCACTTGGTCAATTTTCATGGAATAAATGATAGCACATTATGAGGATACAAAGAGTAACACCTTCTTTAGCCAATTGATAAATCTCGAACAAAAGGTTTCAAAGGTAGAGCACATTGAGGACTTCCAAAAATTGAATATAAGGGTAAATGATATTCCAGAGAAGAAAATGGTTGATGTCTTCATGGGGACTTTAAATGATAACATTCAACATGAGGTTCGTCTTTGGGAACCTGATTCATTGGAGAAGGCATTCAGGTTGGCAAGAAAAAATGAAAGCTAAATTATGGAAATAAGGAATCCCACCACTCGCGACTATAATTATGGAAGTGTTTTTTCTCCTAGCCTTCCACAACCTACAAGGTTTACACCACAACAATTGGAAGAAAAAAGAGAAAAAGGGATTTGTTACAATTGTGATAACAAAT
>APFE031530072.1:0-10252 GCA_000404065.3 Pinus taeda | reverse complement strand
TTTATAAACTACATATTATAAATGTAAATTCGGAAAAGATAAAGATATGCACTTGCTTAAATTAAAATGTTCAAAAACAATTCTTGTAATTCAAGGAAAAAGCCGGCATTACGCTAATTATAATTATATTTTTTTTTTCTTTATTCCTAAAGAGGAAACACCAAAAAAGGCGCATCAGGGAAAAAAAAAAAAGATATGCACTTGCTTAAATTAGAATGTTCAAAAATAATTCTTGTAATGCAAGGAAAAAGCCGGCATTACGCTAATTATAATTATATTTTTTTTTTCTTTATTCTTAAAGAGGAAACACCAAAAAAGGCGGATCACGGGAAAAAAATTTACTCGGTAATATTTTGTTGCTTTTCCTAAAAGGAAGATTTTAGGGATTCGGGGAAAGCATGTGACCGTTGTGGGCCGATGATATATAACCGCGTCCTTACGTTTTGTGCACTTACGGATACATACAGAAATTATTTGAAACTCTTGGCGAAATGGCTGCTACAGCTGCTACAATGGCTTCTCTTTATTACGACCATGATTTTGACTGTGAGTACTGGTGCCATCAGTGTCTGCCAATTTGTATTAATTGACGGAGGGGATGAGATTCGATGCTCTGTCTGCGATAGTAGATTCGTAGAACTCAATACTCCTCATACACAATTGTTTGGGTTCGAATCCCATGATTTTACAAGAGGAGAACCAGAACCGCCCGAGGCTAGTAGTGCAGAAGGCGAGAGCCCTAGGGCCATAGGGCTTCAGGAGTCGCAGCCTTTACTCGCTACGAATCGCTTCGCGGGCGGGAGTTTAGGGCCTTCCATAGGACCGAGGACTGACTTCCCGATCCAGCAGAACCGAGATTTTGCGTTTGCGGTTCCGCCTTCCAAAACGGCCGTTGAAGCCATGCCTGCCGTCATCGTTTCGCGAGAGAATCTCGCTTCAGAATGCGCTATCTGTAACGAGGAGTTTAACTTGGGAGAGGTGGCACGTCAGATGCCATGTCAGCACATCTATCACTCCCATTGTATTCTGACGTGGCTGGCATCACATAGCTCCTGCCCACTCTGCCGCTTCCAGATGCACACAGTCGGTGATCGGGACCACCAAAGGCCGCTCAGCAGAGGGAGGAACAGGAGGTTTTCGATCTCAATTCGGCGCCCATTTAGGAAGTTGTTGGCCTGTTTCTCTAAGCCCAGGGGTACACGTGTATAAAGTATTTTATAGCCAATAAATATTAAACACCATACACTAAATTATCGTTGGTTATTGTTTTTTTATTTGGTTTCCTAAATAGGAACAAAATGATATTTAAGAAATAGGATGAAAAACAAATTAGTGTATAGTGTTTAATATTGATATTTTTAGCCTTTAACGATGTTAAAATTACAGTGAGCTCGGAAGGCTTTTCTCCAAGCTTTTTGAGTATAGGAATAAAATCTTAAATCAAATTAAATAATTCATTTTTGAGTATAGGAATAAAATCTTAAATCAAATTAAATAATTCATTTTTTTAGATCTAATAGACCAGTCTCAGTGGATTTGGTCTCATTGGAGTTTAACCATGATGATTATCATAATTAATATGTATTTTTCAGCCAAATGCTAAAACCTCATTGCAATACATACTATGTACACTTCCATCTTTTAACATCTTGTTTTTTGGAATTTGCAATATTTTTTTAATTCAAAACAATTTTGAGTTGGTATTAATTTTTTTGTTATTTTTTTAATTAAGAAAATAAAAATTTCTTTGTTAAATAGACAAATTAATTACTTAAATATTTTTAAAATCAATTAAGTAAAATTAACACCAAAGTCAATTATATTGTTGTCTCGACTCTGAATGATCTATTTATTTAGAGAATTTTCGGCGAAATCACATAAACAATCTTTTGTCGACGCGTTTCGAACCAACCAGATAGTGAACTTCATTATTATGTAAATTATCAATTTAAAATTTAGAATAATTAAGTTTGACTTTGTTGTTTGTGAATAATTAAGTTTGACCTTATTATTTTGACCTTGGTTTTCATTAAGGTAATAATAATAATAAAATTAATTTAATTTTTTATTTACAACTAATTTCCATCTACTACTTTATTTTAATTAAAAAATGTGTTTTTTAATTAATGATAATTTTTTAGTCAAAACTAGCCATTATATTCAAATGACTAGAAAACATCTTTTCTCATCATGGTAATCTAAACCATGAATGTTGGTTCTTCATCTTTTTCCAAAATGGGAACCAACACTAGATGGATAATAAAGAATCGACTTATAATTTATTTATAATGATTTTACAAAAGATTTCCCTCCCAACATCATAATGTGGATCAGAGAAGCCTGAATTCAAATAATATTGTGTTATTCTTTTAAATTAAGTTTGCAAGTAATTTTTTGATAGAAATAATTGGTGAATAATAATTATATTATATTTAATTGAAAATTAAATTTTAAGATATTTTAATAAATTAGGAAAAGAATTATCAAATCAACAATTTTAGAAGTAAAATTATTAAATTTTAATTAGAATAAAAAATTTACCGAGTTTTTTTATCTATTTTAAATTGATACGTTTAAGAGTCTCTTATATATTTTAAAACTTTAAAACCATGGTTATTTTGTTCTAGGAGTTTAAGCTTCAGCACCTTGAAAATAATTGATATCTGTCGCATTAATTTATCTGAGCCAATGTTATTTATCATTAAGATAATAGAATGATGAGAAATCAAATCAAGTAACAGGAAAAAAAAAATACAAATAAAATTAAAGTGAAAAAGAAAAATTAATAAAAATCAAACATTGGGAAAGAAACAAATACCATATATATAAATGTATATATAAAATCATCTTATTTTATAATAATATATAATAAATTATTAAATTTAATTACCAAAAAGTGACTATATATATTTGTTCAAGCATTTCTCTTATTTAGAGGTTATGAATTCAGTTTTTTATTTTTATTTTTTGGGTTAAGTAGTGGTTGAGTCGATAAGAAGTTTGAGTGCATCTGCTTAGTACAAATATTCCATAAACTTAGCATAAACTTAGGTTAATTTTGTTAGGAAGGGATTTCTTAGAATTGCAAGTTTGAATTTTGTAATCTACACAATTTTAGTGCCCTTCGGGTTTTAGGGGGCATTAAATTTATTTATATATTTAAAAACCCATTTTAAACTTCAAAAATACACAATGTCACATTTTTTTTTATCACGTGATTCTAATCAAATTAATAAAACATATGACATACATAAGTGGATTATTTCTGTAGAGTTTAATTGTTGGTTCAAACTTTACAAAAATGTTCAAAGTTTGGTAAGTGGGCATATGCTTCTTTCATCCAACATTGAAACTAACTATTACTAACTTAGGTTAACTTAGCCCACTTATCTTCTCCCAAAATACTTTGACCATGAGCTTAAACCTCTTGTGGGTCTCACTGACTCATTTGTCAAAGATTATGCTTCCTTTGTAAATGAAATTAAATATATTAAACTTGATCAGTCTAATATTTTGGTTAGTGCTTACATTGTTTCTCTCTTCACTAAAATTCCCATTAGTGAAACCATTAACATTATTAATCACATCACGGACCCTAATACTTCCAAGTTAGTTAGAATTTGCTTGAATTCCACTTCTTTCAGTTTTCAAGATGAATTCTATGAACAAACATGCGGGGTTGTGATGGGCTCTCCACTCTTCCCCATTGTGGCTAACATTTTCATGGAAGACTTTGAGACCAAGGCCTTGCTTTTTGCTCCACCCTAAAGATTTATCGATGATACCTTTATTCTTTGGTCCCATGGTTGTGACAAGTTAAAATTATTCAAACATCTTAATGGTTAGTTTGCTTCCACCAAATTCACTATGGAAATTGAATTTGATGGCAGCATTAATTTCCTTGATGTTCTTATCTCCAGAAATGGTGATGGTTCCATGTTGCATCAAGTTTTCCATTAAAAAATCACACTGATTAATATATCCATGTGAGTTCCCATCATCATCTCGCTTAGAAATTCGATTTGTTAAACACCTTGGTCACTCAAGCATTAAGGATCTCTGATGAAAAACACCTTAATAAGGAGAAATCCCATCTCATGAGGGTGTTTGAAAATAATGGTTATAAAAACCACTATGGCCTAAGAGCCTCCTAAGGAGCCA
The DNA here is from genome assembly GCA_000404065.3 of Pinus taeda. NCBI lineage: Eukaryota > Viridiplantae > Streptophyta > Pinopsida > Pinales > Pinaceae > Pinus > Pinus taeda. Next base: position 6,091 of record APFE031530072.1, on the reverse strand, counting down.
ATAAAGGTCTTAAAACAAAGAGTGACCCTATCAGTCCTATCATCAATGCCCAAGTTTCCTTCATCTAAGGAAATACATATAAGATTGCGCACATTTTAAGGAAGAATAAGGTTTTTGTGACCTTCAAACCCCTTAATACGATTCATAGTACCCTCAAGTCAGTGAAAGGCCATGTTGATCCTTCATATATGAAAGTTCTTTACTTGAGTCCATGCTCTTGTGGGATGCCCTATGTTGGTGAAACTAGTTTCTCCATTAAATAGAGAATTTAGGAACATGATGTTGACATCAAACATAGCCACTCTCAATATTAATCCCTAGCCGAGCACTCTGAGAAAATTAAACACCACATCTGCATTGAATATTAGAGGGTCCTTGCTAAAATTAGTCAATACCATTGTAGGAAGTTCAAGGAGGCCATCCAGATTTAAAAAATTATGAGCAATATTAACATGGACAATGACTAGAAAATTAGTTAGAATTAGACATCTACTCTTACTTCAAGATTTGTTTATTTCTGAGTCTTCATAGGTCTCCTCCTCCTCTCTTTTTTTGATGTCTACCTCTTCATTTGTTCCATTATTTCATCTTTTATCCCTCCTTGTATCCCTTATTATTGTTCTATTGATTTTCTTTGAATTATTTATTTCCATTCTCCCTTTGTTTACTTGTTTTTAAATTCTTATTTTACATTATTTTGTTTAATAAACCCTTATCCTTCTTGGACTAACAAGTTTATATATATATATTATATATTTATCTATTTGGGTCCACATATGTATTAATTATATTATCTTTGAGTACCATATGTATTTAGATTTTTAGCACTATTGAAATTATTATAATTATACACGCATTATTTAGCCTATATATTATACTATATTATATATATATATATATATTATATATATATATATATATATATATATTGGGTTCATGAATTTCAAGATCAGAGTCATCATTGCTAAGTTTATGGAATATTTACTAGCAGATGCACCAAACTTCTATCGACTTCACCACTAAGCTTAACCCAAAAAGTGAAAAAGGTACAAATATTCCATAAACTAGTAGTGACTGATCTTGATATCTAAAATTCATGACCCCCCCCCCCCCCCCCCCCACCTCACACACACACACACACAACACAACACACACACATATATATTATATATATAATAATTTTATAGTAATTATATAAACTTGTTGTCCAAGAAGGATAAGGTTTTATTAAATAAAATAATGTAAAATAAGAATTTAAAAATAACTAAACAAAGGGAGAATGGAAATAAATAATTCAAAGAAAATTAATAGAACAATGATAAGGGATACATGCATGGATAAAAGTGGAAATAACGGAACAAATGAAGAAGTAGACATCAAAAAAGGAGAGGAGGAGACGTATGAAGACTCAGAAATAAACAAATCTTGAAGCAAGGGTAGATGTCTAATTCTAACTAATTTTCTAGTCATTGTCCATTGTTTTTAAATCTCGATGGCCTCCTTAAACTTCCTATGATGGTAATGACTCATTTTAGCAAGGACCCTTGCATATTCAATGCAGATTTGGTGTTTAATTTTCTCGGAGTGCTCAGCTAGGGATTAATATCGAGAGCGACTATGTTTGATGTCAACATCATGTTCCTAAATTCTCTATTTAATGGAGAAACTAGTTTCACCAACATAGGGCATCCCACGAGAGCATGGAATCAAGTAAAGAACTTTCATATATGAAGGGTCAACATGGTCTTTCACTGACTTGAGGGTACTGTGAATCATATTAAGGGGTTTGAAGGTCACAAAAACCTTATTCTTCCTTAAAATGTGTGCAGTCCTATATGTATTTCCTTAGATGAAGGGAAGTTGGGCATTGATGGTAGGACTGATAAGGTCACTCTTTGTTCTAAGACCTTTATTGGCTCCTTAGAAGGCTATTAGGCCATAGTCGTTTTTATAACCATTATTTTCAAACACCCTCATGAGATGGGATTTCTCCTTATTAAGGTGCTTTTCATCAGAGATCCTTAATGCTTGAGTGACCAAGGTGTTTAACAAGTCGAATTTCTAGGCGAGATGATGATGGGAACTCACATGGATATATTATTCAATGTGATTTTTTAATGGAAAACATGGTGCAACATGGAACCATTGCCATTTTTGGAGATAAGAACATCAAGGAAATTACTGTTTCCATCAAATTCAATTTCCATAGTGAATTTGGTGGAAGCAAACTAAACATTAAGATGTTTGAATAATTCTAACTTTTCACAACCATGGGACCAAATAATAAAGGTATCTTTGATAAATATTTAGGGTGGAGCAAAGAGCAAGGCCTTGGTCTCAAAGTCTTCCATGAAAATGTCAGCCACAATGGGGGAGAGTGGAGAGCCCATCACAACCCCGCTTGTTTGTTCATATAATTCATCTTGAAAACTGAAAGAAGTGGAATTCAAGAAAATTCTGACTAACTTGGAAGTATTAGGGTCCGTGATGTGATTAATAATGTTAATTGTTTCACTAATGGGAATTTTAGTGAAGAGAGAAACAATGTAAGCACTAACCAAAATATCATACTGGTTAAGTTTAATACATTTAATTTCATTTACAAAGGAAGCATAATCTTTGACAAATGAGTCAGTGAGACCCACAAGAGGTTTAAGCTCATGGTCAAAGTATTTGGCGAGAAGATAAGTGGGCTAAGTTAACCTAAGTTAGTAATAGTTAGTTTCAATATTGGATGAAAGAAGCATACGCCCACTTACCAAACTTTGAACATTTTTGTAAAGTTTGAACCAATAATTAAACTCTACATAAATAATCCACTCATGTATGCCATATGTTTTATTAATTTGATTAGAATCATGTGATAAAAAAAAAAATGTGACATTGTGTATTTTGAAGTTTAAAATAAGTTTTAAAATATATAAATAAATTTAGTGCCCCCTAAAACCCTAAGGGAACTAAAATTGTGTAGATTACAAAATTCAAACTTGCAATTCTAAGAAATCCCTTCCTAACAAAATTAACCTAAAAATATTACCAAAAAAAATATAGAAAACATCTCTTAATCAAACTACATACTATTCAAACATATAATATTTCATTTAACTAAAATATTCACAATTCAAATTTTGAAACATAAAATATTGTAATCCAAATTTCCATTATAAAAATATTTATTATAGAAATGTAATTTCAATAAACCTTATTTCGATCTCTATTTATTTTTTATTTGTATTTTTAAATTAAAAATACGATATAATCTTTCCTTTAAGAGCTAATATGTAGACATCCAAACCCATAACTTTACATCCTGAAGTGCTCAACACAACATAAAAAAGTGAGTTTTTTTCCATCTCTACTTTTATTTCTTTTATTTTAAAAACTAAAAAATACGATATAATATTTCCTTTAAGAGATTGTGATCTGAGTATGTAGCTATCCAAAGCCATAAACTTAACATGTGAAGTGTTTAGAATTTGGGTAGAAATTTCAAATCTGAATCACTCGTTAAATTTGACAGTTTGAACAACTATAGCATCTGTTCTAATCATTTTAACAAAAAATATTAACGGTTATAAAAAAGATTTGGTTGTATTTGACAAGAAAATCACCTTGTGATGAGTAATTTGCCCATCAAATTCTATTCTTACTCAACATAGAAGATAAAAGTGCAACCTATTTTCATCTCTACTTTTATTGTTTTATTTTAACTTTTAAAAAAATATGATATAATCATTACCTGTAGACCACCAAAGCCATAAACTTCACCTGCTGAAGTGATGAACATAACATGGAAGAGCATGTGTATCTGTAATGTTAATAAATTATTTAAATTTTAAATTGATTTTGATTGTTAATTGGAGTGTATTTATGTAATGAACTTATTGACACAAATATGTAAGTTTTTTTAACGATTTGATTTGTTCCATTATCAATGTACTATTTTAATTGTAATCTTATCAATAAATTATATGTTGGGTTGTGTTATATTCTTTCCACGACTAGCTTTCCTAATTAACTGGGGAGTTAGAGGGGGGTGGAGCCCGCCTTTTGTTGTGCTTATTACGTAGTGGGGGGGATCATAGGGGGTTTAAGGGGGGTGGTTAGCCCCCCTCTACGGGGTTTGGGGCAGCGCCCTGGGGAAATTTTTTTGGGACCCTATATTAGGTGGGCGAACCTACCTATGCTTTTGTGCATGGTTTTCACACATGGTTTTAGGCGCGATGGTCTTCGGTCCATGGTATTGGATACTTCAGCATGTATATATATGTATTGTAGCATTGAAAGGAACATAATGAAGAATCAAGCTGGTAGTCCCGGTTTTCGAATCCAAGGGAGAGTATTTGTGCATATGTGTTTTATGTGTTATGCTCTCGCATTGTTTATTTTCTATTCTTAGTATTCATATGCAAGTAATTTTTGTATGGATTTAAAACCTACATTTGGTATCATATCTATTTTGGCTTTAAGGGGGCGCCTTTGTTGTTGTGGGATTTCTCTCGGGCCTGTGGTAGACCCTGTTTAGTGGGAGATCTTCAAGATTGATTCTTGTGGTGAAAGAAGATGACGAGCAGTGGAAAGATAAAGATCGAGAAATTTAATGGTCATAGTTTTGAGTTGTGGAAACTCAAGATGGAGGATCTGTTAGTGGATAAAGATCAGTGGACTGTGGTAGATCCAGGTACTAAACCAATGGGAGTGTCTGATAAAGAATGGAATTAGTTGGATCGAAAGGTGGTGGGCTTCAGTATTGCAGCAATAATGTTGCAACTCCTGGGACTCCCTTCTTTACTTTTATCAACCCGGTAGTTCGTAGCAAACTTGGAAGTGACGGTGCTGTATGCACAAGTACTAGCTCTTGCTGCAGCTGCCACTTGGTCAGTTCACACAAGTCCGCTAGGGGCTCAAGCCAACTTGTATGAGCTCTAAGAAGAATCTTTCTAAGTGATGGATGGAAGCTAACTTGAAGGAAGCTAATCTATTTGTAGAAAGAAATTGAAAAGCTGAAAGCAAACACAAACCCTAGCAAACCCTAATTTTACCAGCTAGCTCTACTGATGCAAGAAAGAGGATGCAAGCTACTGGGACAGATGTCATTGACTTCTAAGAAGATGAAATGCATGTATCTAAGCTATGTCTACAGCAAAATCTGAAAGAACATCTTTTTCTATTTTTGAATAAGTTGTCAGAATTATCATGCATGCGATTTAACTATTTTTTACTGTGTAGAGGTGGATTGGCGAGAGGAAATGCTTAGAAGAGGTCAGGAAGGTTCAGAGAGGGCGTAAGGGGTCCCTAACACCCTTCCAGAGAGTTTCACAGAGTTTGGCTATCAAGAAACCTCATTTGTGAGCTTCTACAGGAAGTCTGCAGGGGTTCTACAGGATGTTCTGGAATTTCTATAGGATGGATGGAGGGAGAAAGATGAAGGAGTGGGTATGGAGGTGAGATAATGGTGTGAGAAGGTCCAGGTTTTGGTGGATGAAGCTGAGGAGTGATAAGGACAGTTGGAGTTGTTCAAGGAGAGATAAGGCAATGCTACACAATAATATGGAAAGTAGGTCAACTTGAGGGAATGTGGCAAAGGTAAGGAAAGGATATGAAATGGAGGATGAAGCAGGTAGGTTGGATGGAGTATGGGCAGATGGAGAAGTATGATAGGCGCTCTGCAAGTTATTTTTCAAACTGAACAAACAAACACTTAGAAAACCTGTGACCCAGTTACTTCACTCTAATCTGACCTAAGTAACAGCAAAAGGAAATGAACATAAGTTTATTCGGAATGAAATACGTGAAATAACTATGCAACTAAGCAATCATAAACTTAAGCATTTAAACACAACTAATATTATTGTATGCAAATGAGAATTCCAACACTAAGGATTGCATGACAAAGCAAAACAACGTTTTTGGTGGTAGCAAGGTCACCTTGGTCCCAGCTCATGATTCCACTAAGGGGGAGGTGAGATCCAAGGTGTTTGGTAGCCTTTTTCTAAATATCTTCCCTGTGATCAACCTATCAAGTAAATCTGAACATGAAAAGCTATTTTAATCATCAAAAACGACCTAAGTAACAAAGCAATATTTTAAT
>APFE031530069.1:0-14890 GCA_000404065.3 Pinus taeda | reverse complement strand
AACACATCATAAGTATAGACACATGTGGATACAGTATGGACGCAGCCATCTGTTTATGAATAGTCCATAGTATAATGAATACAAAATTCCTCGCAGCCTGGATGGTGGAAACTAGATCCAGGGTCTTCATTTCTACTTCCCGAAACAATATGATTCTATCCATGCAAATGAATGTTTCGAAGTCAAACATGGTAGAAACCGGTTGATTACCAATCAATAATGTAAACTATTAACAAGCATGAGAGAAACCACCAATAATGAAAATGGCTCTCAAAGTACTCAGTACAATCCATGAGATGTGATAAGATGTGTTGATGTCGAACACGTCACAGAATCCTTTGATCGAAAGTTGATGATGTAAACTGTCGTCAAAGGCGAGAAACCTGCCATTGAGGCATGCAGATCTCAAGGTACTGACGATTTCTAGATCATCTTTCTATATAATGAGTTTAAATCGATAGAAAGCGATCCATCGTAGGCAAGCCCACAACACGAAATCATAGATCAAGCTGAAGAAATTTAGTTGCAAGGACTGACTTGGGGATGTTCAAGATGGATGACAGACATTTTGCAGATGAATGGCTTATTTGCACTGACCTCTTGAACACATAACGACACCACAGATGGTTTGGTGACAATTGACCCAAAGTTAATACCCAGAAACCGGCTGAAGACTTTCAATGTGGTTTGATCAACTGTTAGGTAAAGTATTTCCCAACCTAGGTGAATGAAAGTGTCGTGTTCAAGAGTGGTTACAAAGTGTGAAAAACAAACTCACTTTTCTCTCTTTTCCCCCACCATTTCTGGCAAGTACCTCTTTATTTTTTTACAAGCTTGAGGAGGATAACATATGCTTGATTATAAGCTCACCCTTCGGGTGAGTCCAACTTATTTTAAATTCGAACCCTAAGAAGGAGTGGTCCATTCCTTTTTGTAATTGAACAGGTCCTTTACTGTCGAGATTTTAACGAGTCCAGTATAGGAGAAACTCTACGTTTTTCATTTTTAGAGAGTCTGAAAAAACTTAAGACTCCAGGGTTGACTTTTTCGTAAATTTGTGTCTCCCAAGCCCAAAAAAGTATAAAATAATACTTGAGAGAACTGCTTGATCTTTTACGACCAAGGATTACTTTTCGTCATTAGTGTCCTTGATCCGAAAAAGTAAAAAAGCGATCAAGGACACGTCGTTTTATAACCAATATCGAATTTGAAACGACAAAATCCGGCAATCTTTTTATGTTTTTACAGTCGGAAAAGAGTTGTAATGGACCGTATTTTAATTCTGTTTTAACGAGATTAAAAGAAAAACTCAGCAATCTTTTCATGTTTTAGGAGTCAAAAAAGAGCTTAAAGGTGACTCTAGTGTTTTCGCCGAAAAATGATAGATTTCGCCTGAATAATCCAGTATCTTGCACAAAGACACAAACATTACTCATACCTATTTGAAAGGGATAAAAATGTTGCAAGAATACCTTTTCAAAGTGAAACATAAACAAATTTGCAATTTATTTACTCAAAAAAGTTATAAAAAGGGTCTTTTACCATTCATTTTTACCATTTGTGATTTGGGTGAGAAAATAGTGCTTTTGCTCAGAAAACTTCCCATGAAGATTTCGAAAAATCCAATCGTCAAAATCGAACGTCGTCTTCTCCAGGTAATCCACATCATCCTACTCTTCATTTTTAACCATTTAAATTTTCATTTTATTCTTTTATTTGATTTTTGGGAGGGTTTTTCGGCATAAAACCCGCGCTCGGGGTACGCAGTTTTACCACTGCAGACCCCGAATTTTTCTCCATTGGGAAAAAGATCGGGGTCCACACCTTCCGTGTAGACAAAGTGTGGTCCCACGCACTGTGTCTAACACGTAGGGTGCGGTCCCCGCTACGAGGGTTTTTAACCAAAAATTCCTCAAAAATGGACCAATGAAAACATTTTCTAGCATTCTAAATCATCTTTATGCTTGATGCAGGTAGTACATCATGCTAGATTGGCACAAATGAGAGCACGAGGACGTGGATGCCGCCACATGGAATCATTAGCCTTCGCTTGATGCTTGAGGGCGTGCAGCTTGTATAAATACTGGGCCATTCCTGGAATGAAGGCTCAGGTGGATTTCTTACAATGGATGGTTGACAGATGGAGCGTTCAGGATCAGTTCTTCTTTATTGGCGGCCACCAACTCGAAATCGAGCCGGCGGATATATATTTCTTGACTGCTTTTCCTAAGAGAGGCATTGACTTGACTCTATTCGGGACTAGGGCAGGTGGCCAGTCTATCGATAGCCTCCGGTTAGAGTACTGCAACTGCCAGACTAGAGACAAAGGGATAGATATAAAGACCATATCCCGTCCTGAGCTCATGGTGATTGCGTTCACTGTTACTAGACTTTGTGGAGCTGCCGCATTACATATTGCCACCAGATCCCAGATGTGTATGACAGTTGATTGCTTCCAAGGCACCATCTTCAACTGGTGCGATGTTGTGTTGACCAATGTGAAGGGCCAATTGACGAGGGCCAAGAACGGACGACTTAAGACTTTTGGTTATGGGGCTTTAGTCGTGAGTTTTGGCCTGGAGAGGATTCCTATGCTTATCCCGTAGCACCTTACTGTTGGAGCTGGGCTTCCTCGAGAGCCCAAACTGATGTGATGGGTCACAGTCATGGCCCGTCATCCTGATGAGGGGACCGAGGTCTTTCGGTTCAAACATGAGTATTTCCAATGGTTGGAGAACCAATTTTTTTCTATTCAGGACTTCCCTTATGCTGGGATTGATTTTCGTGGAGACGCAGACATGTCTCGTCCTCCAAGAGAGCAGTGGGACGACTCAGGTAAAATCATTTTTCAACACTTTCCTAATTTTAATTTTTTTTATTTTTATATCGTCTTGAAACTGATAGTAATAATTTCAAAATGTAGATGTAGGCCCACAACGACCAGCCGCTCTCCATCCTTATGAGAGAAAACAACCGGTTGCACCGGCTCCAGCCCCACAGGACGAATCAGCAAAGACTTTGGCCAAGTTGGAGAGCCATCTACAGCGCCTGACAGGGGACATTCCCGAGACCGGCATAGACGACATCCCTCGTCGACTTCAATGCTATGTGATTGGAGTCCCTGGACCTTTTAGGAGGTTCCTTTGTAAGGTGGCCCGTGCAGTGGTTTCATATCAAGATCATCACCAGTGATGGGATGATCACTTATTGTAGTCACACATGAAAGTTTTCTTTTTGTACCTACCATTTTTGCCGATCATAAGGTGTTCTTCAACCTATGATCGAGGACGATGTATTATTTTGACACATTCCTATATATATGATATCGTTATTACTAACTTGTCTTGTTAAACATGTTATGGAATGTTTTTAAATTTACTTGTATGATTATCGCACATGTCTACTTAACACTAGAGAAGCAATTGCATCTGCTAATGTATTTAAAGATCTTGGAATATGCTGATATTCAATGTAATCAAATTCACGTTCCAAGAGACGCACTCTCAAAAATAATCTTAATTAAACTGGATTTCTAATGGCGTATACTCTATTAAGCTGTAATACAACGAGTTCAGAATCTAACCTCACTATCAAACTCCGAATCCCAAATGAAATAGATTCAGATAATCCACTACTGCACTATATTCTGCAATGTTGTTCGTTGTTTGACCGAGGCTTACCCCATGTATAGATACTAACTCATCAGAGGGTGAATAGATAACCCAAGCTGCGGAAGAAATGTTCTGTGTACTATGACAAGTGCCATCAGCGTAACCAATAAATGTTTGAAGAGGCGTCGGCATCTGCGACATCAAACGTAAAACCAAGATAAGTAGGAATAACGATGGAAAACTCAATTTCTAAGCTAAGCACACTTTAATCTAAAACACACTAGCTAAAAGAAAAACTAACCTAACTAACGAATCCTCACACTCGATTTAAGCATAATATCTCTTCAGGTAAAGACCATTTCTGGGTTTACCTAAAGAGACCCTGTCAAAGTCTACCAACTCATATGCCCCTTTTGCTAGCTTTCACTTGACAACAAAAGGACCATGCCACATAGGCACGAATTTTCCAGCTCCCAATTTATCATTCGCTTGATCGTACAAGAGGACTAAATCTCCTTCCAAAAAATTTCGAGGGGTTACATTTCGATCATACTGAGCCTAAGTTTGGCATGAGATTCGATCGCTAATGCAGCATCGCGGCGATTCTCATCTAGCTGAGCTAAGTATAATAAACGTCTTTCCTCGTCGGAAGTAGCTGGAAGTAATTCGATGGCCATTCGCAATGACGGGATTTCGCATTCAATAGGTAGCACGGCTTCCAAACCATAAACTAGTCTGAAAGGAGTGAACCCTGTTGATGTTTTGACGGAGGTTCAGTATGCCCACAGTGCTGAGAATAACATTTTGTGCTAGTTTGACCGATGAATCCAAATGATTCATCGGATCATGATGACTAAGACTTTGTTGATGGCTTCAACCAGACCATTAGCTTGCAGATAATAAGGATTTGAACTGTCATGGCGCAAGACAAGCTGATCTGTAAGTTCTGTCATCATAACGTTTCGAAAATGATGCCCATGGTCAGTGATAATCTCTTGTGGAACACCAAATCTAGCAATTATATGATTGAATACGAAAATTGTGGTTGTTTTGCCGTCTGCCTCAAATGTAGGCATCGCCTCGGCCCACTTAGTAAAATAATCTACCACAAGGATAAATGTACCATGCCCCCCGGCCGAGTGAGGTTTAACATGTAATATAATCGATACCCCATTTTTGAAAAAGGACCAACGACAATTATAGGGTGAAGAGGAGCAGGTGAGCAGCGCAATCTTTCGATCAAAATTGACAATTGTGGCATTTTCGGAGCGCAGTAATACAATCTTTGAATAAAGACGGCCAGAAGTAGCCAGCGCGCATTATCTTTTGGGCAGTGGCATACCCAGACATATGACCGCCACACGCTCCAGAGTGACAGTCATTCAACACCCTTTCAGCTTCCTCATGAGTTAAACAACATCGAAAAACTAAGTCTGCCCCCGGCGATAAAGAGTATCTCCAATGATTTTAAATTGCTGGGATTGAAACCGAATTTTTGCGACGGTCGGATCGTGAAAGATCGGGCCAAAAGGTTTGGGTTTGGAGATAAGTGATGATATCTCCATACCATGGATCTAAAGTGCTGATCAGAAACAAGGATTCATCCACAATGGGCTCCTCCGCCACAGTCTCTGAATCAACACGGGGAAAGTCACACATAAGTTCCGCAAAGACTAAAGATTTATTTGACTTGGATTTTTCAAATTCCAAATCAAACTCCTGCAAGATGACAATCCATTTGGAGTACTTGCCCCCCAGCAATTGTTTGGTCAAAATGTAGATCATGGGGTTGCAACCAGAAATGACTATAGTCTTGTGTAATAAAATGTAATGACGAAATCTCTGGATAGCTTGAACGGCTGCCAAGGCCAATTTCTCCACATGTGAATATTTCAACTCAGTGGGATTCAACGTGTGACTAAGATAATATATCACATGTTCCGTTTCGAATTCATCCTCTTGAACTAACGCCATCCCAATAGTGGAATAGGAAGCGGCGAGATACAAGTGGTAATCCTGGTTGTAGTTGGGAGTATGCAACAGTGGTGCATGGGTCAACGCATGTTTTAACGCATCAAAAGAATTCTGAGCTATCTCATCCCAAAAGAATGAAGCACTTTGTTTCAACAACCAGGTAAAACCCTTTGTAATCTCGGCGTAGTTAGGGATAAATAGACGTAAAAATTTTGCTTTCCCTTGCAAACTTTGGAGTTGGCGAAGACTCGAAGGAGGAGGCAATTTGATGATAGCTTCGACCTTCGAAGGCTCGACACGAATGCCAGCTTTTGAAACCACAAATCCCAGTAACCGACCTGTTTCGATGCAAAACACGCACTTGTGGGGATTCAACCGAATTCGATAATGCCTACACCTCATGAAGATTGCTCGTAAATGGACGAGGTGATCAGCTCGATGTAAAGAATGAGCAGGAAAATCATCGAGATAAGGTTGCACAATGTGTTTTATATCATGAAACACGTAAGACATAGCCCTATGAAAAGTTGCGTCGGCGTTCTTAAGGCCGAAAGGTAATTTGCAATAAGAAAATGTTCCCCAAGGACAAATGAATGCCATTTTTGGTTGATCGGCAGGCAGAATATTAATTTGATTATAGCCCGAAAAACCATCCATAAAGGAGAAAATTTCACTGCCGGCACAATCATCAATAATTTGATAGATATAGGGTGTAGGATAATTGTCTTTTGGAAATGCTCGATTAATATCCCTATAGTTGATACAGATTCTTATTGTCCCCTGCTTTTTATTCACCGGAACAATATTCGATACCCAATCCGTTAGCGGGATCGGATAAATGAAACCTGCTTTCAACAGTTTTTCAACGTCTGCTTTAATCGCAACAACTTTTCTCGGATGTATCTGACGTAAACGTTTCCGAACGGGTTTAGCGTCCGGGTAGGTTTTAATTTCATGAAGTACGATTGCTGGATCGATTCCTAGCATTTCCTCATAGGACCAGGCAAACAAGTCGCGAAATTATTGAAATAGGGCCTTGTATGTTTTGATTTCATCGTCTGTACAAGAGGCACCTATATGAACGTTTTCAATTATTCCAGGTTTAACTGAAATGTCAAGGGGAATGGTTTTAGAAATATTTCCCAAATTTAACTCAGAGTCAGGATGTTTCATTGGACTCTGAGCATCCTTAACATATTCAGCTGTAAAGATGGATGAAAAATTGTTTTCAGAACGATCGCTCTCGGGTAAGAACGAAGATCTGTGATGTAGATCTTCCCATGGTAACTGATCAACACATAGGATTTCGAAAATTTACTCATCTGATTGAACAAATTCAGAAAACAGTTCTAGTTCCGAGGTTGATGTTGAAAATGAGTCTTCATGGACTTCGTTCATTAAGTCGATTTTGGTTGATATTGGTTTGGAAAGTGACTGCACAGTCTGATATGCAAATTCATATGGACTCAAAGGCATATGAGTACCAAATGAGTCTATCTCAGTTTCAGAAGGTATGATCCAAGGATCATCATTGGCAATGGTTCCTGATGAAATCATATGAATTGTTGCAGTAGAAGATGATGCGTTGATAGGCGGGAAAGGAAAAGTGCCCAGTAAACCGGAATCTTTAACTAACCCTACACCAACATCCTTATAAGGGATCGTCGCTTTGCCAACATGCTGAATGCTTTTAGCTGAGGCTGGGTCAGATGAAAAGTATGACAACTGGTCTATAGTTACGATCTTTCCATTATGAGGGAACTTTATGAGCCGAAAGATCGATGAGACAACAGTTGTCATAGCGTAAGACCAACTACGACCCAAGAGAAGGTTGTAATCTAGAGGGGCATCAACCACCTCCACATCTAGATTAACGGTTTTTCCTTCAACCCCTATTGGTAGATCTTGTAAAATGGCAAATGGATGGAACCCACGGCCATCAAAGGCCTTAAGAATTGTCGGGGATTGGTTTAGTGAAGGAGAACCAAGCGATCTCCAACATTGTATTGACATAATGCACGTGGAATCTCCCTCGTCAATCACAGTCCTATGAACAGGTCTGTTTTTAACTATCACTGGAATCTGGACAGCCATTTGATGGGGGAGGCGTGGTGCACTATTTTCTAGATCAAAGATTATTAGGTTCGGGTCCTGAATGTCAACAACTCCTATAGCCGAAAGAAGTAATTTGTGCTGTGTTGGGCATGATTGCAGCACTTCCAAAGCCAACATTGTTGAGGGTGAAACAGCTAAATCCTCAACAATGTTGTAATTATGAGCTGCTCTCGCATGTGGATTGAAAGCAGATCTCCGAAGTACACCCTTAGTGGGTGGTTTGATTACTAAATCCGGGTTAGGTTTCTCGATCTATAGCGGATCGGAACCGGGAGCTGAGGTTGATGGATTGGACTGAGAAGATTCTGCTTCTTTTCCATCAACAGGACTTTTACTACCATAATCTTGCGATTGAGTCGCAATTCGTACATGAGACATCATCAAGATGGGTTCTTCGTTGGCACTAGAGGATGAACCGATCATCTTACTATCTTGAGCGGGAAAAGGATCCTTCAAGACAGCAGGAGTTTGGGAACCTTTGATGATTTTTGCAACCTCCGCCTGATGAGGGCAGTCTCTCGTATAATGGTCTTCATCACAAATGAGACACGGATAACGAGGATTGCATTTTTCTTCAGAGGGCTTCGCTTTTTCAAGTTTCTCCTTTGAATTTTTCTCTTTATCTTTCTTCTTCTTCCCTTTCCTTTTACCACCGTTTTTAGGTTTGGCTGTAGATGACTCTACAATGTGAATATCGGCGGAAAGTTCCGGGGAAGATTCTCCTGTCGGGGAATCTGGCAAAGTTATTATCGGAGAAGATTTCTTAGAATATTTCTTCTTACTTTTAGTATTCACCGTGCCAATCACACCATCAGTGACATGAGATCCCGAAGGAGCAGCAGCAATTTGATTTTGACTAGGTAGGTTGGGAATCTTCTCATGTAAAGTACCCGACTGAGTGTAAACTAAGTCAAGGTACTGGGCCTGAGCAATGACTTGCTCTTTAGTAACTACTCCAGCTTTAGCTACATCTTCAGTGATCTTAGGCAACAAGGATTTTACGAACCATTCAGCTAAGATTTGATCCGGGATATAAACCTTCACTAAACGTCGTCGATGCCTCCATTCATGGATATGATCGGAGATGTGAGTGGATGTCGACTGCTTTAATGAAGTTAATAACTCTGTGCCATTGTCATATCTGATTGGCAACTGAAAATGAGTTAAAAACGAGGTAGCTAATTGACTAAAATCATAAAAAGTGGCTCGCGGTAGTTCGATATACCATTTGGCCGCAAGACCAACTAGAGTGCGTTGAAACAAACGTAAACAAATAGAATCATTAGAAATGGAGTTGGATGCACACCAGAGGTGATAGGTCATCACATGATTAGACGGATCCTCTCCAGGTTTACCTTCGAACTTTGGAATGTCACTGGGCAACTTATGCGGCATTGGCATCCAATATGGAAGATAATTGATTGGATCGTTTGTAAGGCGCGTCAAGTCAGGTAAATCTAGAGTTGCAATGAATGGTAACTGATGATTAGGGTCTTTGAAACTTGGGGTCTGCAAACCAGCCCCAGGAGGAGGATATCCAGGATAACTCGAAATGGGAATCGCATTCGGGATATTCTGACCTCCCGGAAAACTAGGATTAACCGGACCATACTAGGGTTGCAAAGGTTGTTGATATGTATACCCAGGGTACGGTTGATACTGATAGGTTGCTTGTGGAGCAGGACCATATTGAGGTTGGTACTGTCCCTAGTACGGAGGTTGAACAAATTGAGGTTGAGAAGTAACAACCGTACTTCCTATAGGCATGTGGACCGAAGTCTGGACCGTAGGTCCAGACTGAGGTAAAGAGGTCTGAGGAGTAGATGAAGGACAGTAGAAACCGGAGCTGCTGATACTCCAAAAGAAGGTGGGGTACATGGGGAAGATGTTGCAGTAGTCACAGCAGACGTTTGAGGTGAAGTACGAGGCGTACTAGGCCCAGCCTGAGAAACTACAAAAGATGCAGAAGTTTGAGCCATAGACTGGACGGGTTGCTGAGATGGACCAGCGGCCTGTCCAGGTTGGGATGACGACTACACATTCAGTTGCAAAACCTGTTGATTTTGAGATGGATCCCACACCAAATTCGTTTCGGCGTATTGACCTTGAGGATACTGAGGACCATAACTGAGTTGAGGGTAAGATTGATAATACGGTTGAGCAGAAGGCGGTTGGTAACCTTGAGGTTGATATTGACCTTGGGGTTGATAACCCTGAGGCACATACTGATACTGGGGTTGACCTTGAGGTACGTACTGGTACTGAGGTTGACCTTGGGGTACGTATTGGGTCTGGGGTTGACCTTGAGGAATGTATTGTCCTGTAGGTATGTACTGTCCTTGAGGTTGGCCCCCAGGCGCAAATTGAGTACCTTGAGGTTGCCCCCCAGGCGGATATTGAGTACCTTGAGGCTCCCCCCCAGGCGTATATTGAGTACCTTGAGGCTGCCCCCCAGGTGGTAACTAACTGCGTTGAGGTTGACCTGACATCATCAGAATTTCTTCGGCACTCAATTGTTTAGGACCACTACTTCCAGTTAACAACTTTTGTTCAATAGGACGAGGAGACGCTCCTGAAAAAGTACCAGAAATGGACTGATACCCAGCAGGAACAGACGGACCACTGTATAAATAGGATTCCGGAGATTGGGAATACATGGATGATGGACTAGACATATTCAATGCAGGAAAATGACCTTTAGGTGAAGGGTGATAAAAAATGTGAGGTGGTGTAAAACTGAGTCCCGGATTTTCTAAAAGATTGGTCAATGAACGGTACCAATCAGTACTCCTAGGCGGACTATAAAAAATTGATTCACACTCCCTAAACTCTAAAATAGGTCGATTATCAGGAAAAGGGAAGGTTTCTTCGATATCCGCAATAGCAAGTTCTTCGATCGCTATGAGTCCAGCGGGAAGATCTTGGGTAATTACGGTTTCTAGCCTAGGAGAACTAGGACCACTAGGAGTCGGAGAAACAAACTCTGATACAGGAGTAGGAGCAACTTCAGATTCGGGTTCAGATACGCCAGGCTCTTCACCTATATCACTAGTAGACGGAATGCTACCAGTAACCTATGAAATTACTACGGGTTGAGAATCAGAATATTCTACCAAAGATGGTTCTCCTTCTTCAGGTGATCGATTTCTACCGCTACTGGGAGATATGAGAACTCTCAAGCCTTCAAGGTATCTTGGTATTTCTTTAGGAGGTTGACCCCGAATTCTATGAGAAGTCCTTAGTAAATCCGCCACATTAACAAACTCAGGGGATTCACCCCGAAGTCTACGGGAATGTCTCGGTAATTCAGCGACAGCTAAAAATTTTAACTACTTCACTCGCAAACAAAGTAAAATCTCAATGAAATCACCTAAAGTCTCTAAAGAAATAAACAAATTTGAAGCACACGCCTAAAGAATCTAAGAGATCAGACACATACAAACAGTAACTTTCCGGATCAAAAACACTAGTTGGTGATGAAATCCAATGTCGCAGAGTTCGATACAGAAATAGCGGTTGGAACATTTACCCTTGCAACCTGCTTAATGAATAGACTGGACCAAGTTCCTCCAGTTAACCGTCTTGAGTGAAGAGAACCCCCCAGAAAATCCAAGTGAGTCTAGCCGACGTCTGCTCCAGGTACAGTGGGATCTTCCCGCCACCGTCACCTTAGGAAGAATCCTAGAGAATATGGACATTAAGGTTACCAACAGAAACAAATACACTTGGGGGAACAGTCTACGATCCGATACGCACGCAAGGGTAGAGTAGTAAGCTCAATCCCCTTGAAGTCTCCTCGAAATAAACCGAGGTTTACCAACAAGTGACCCCAGGCTCCTCGACAATAATCTGAGGTTTACCGTTTGTAATACGTGAATATCTGGCGTCGCTCCCAATGAGGAAGGATTGATTCCCACACTGGTTCGGACACGATCTTGTGCTTCTCCTTTAAGAGGAGCTTTCCCAGAGTATAAATGCAACAATTGGATTTCTCCTACCGCAAGATAAAGCTATTTGTTTGTTTTACTTATCTTGAAGAGTTAATTACTCCCTACTCCAAGATACTAGCCTAAGCTATATTGGTGTATCAGAGCCCTAGAAACAAAAAAAAATTCTAGATTGATTTTATATTAAGCGTGACTTTTAGTGGTTTTGATTAAGTCAAAAGGTGATAGAGATGAAACGTATGGTGTAAAGACTCGACACAAAATCACTATAAATATGCACTTAAGATGACTAATTAATCTTTTCTCTTCAATGAAGTTCTAGCTAAGAAAGAGTTGGAAGATGCAAATACTTTTAAAGACACAAATCTTTCTTTAACAATGAAATCAAAAGAAGAGTATTCGTTTCAATGCACTAAAAAATGAGCCAACTAATTATTTCTACAAGAATTTCTCTTTTCGTTCAAAAACTCAAATGCTACTAAGAACAAGCTTTTTCTTCAAAAGAGACCTTTCATTTTTCTAAAAGCATTAAAAAACTATAACTAAAGCAATCTTTGAGAAAACTATTTAATGAAGCAAACTTAATATCTATAAACTAACAAAACCCTATTTGAGGTAAAAAGCTCACAAAAGTGTTTTTGAGGATGTTTTACTTGGTCACAAGCAAACCAAGGACTAATTTGTTCAGAATCACAAATAAGTCAAGAACAACCAATTTTGTATTCCTTTTTTAAAAATGAAAATCCAAACTTTAAATCACAAGTCTATCGAAGTTTTGTAAAGAGAAATATCAAAGAGGATTTCTCAACAAGGGGAGATTTCAAACGTAGTCAGACTCTCAAGAAGACTGGTAGACACTAGGGTGATCTAAAGTCCCTATAGCCTCTAAGCTCAGAGCCACTACACAACCAAATCGAAAAACAAACCCAACAAGAAAAACTTCTAGGGTTTCACCTAAAACCCTAATGCTAATGAAACAATCCAAGGAAAGATTTCAACCAATCACATGCAGGTATGGGCAGAAGAAAATTCCTAGAAAAACAAAATAAAATTAACTAAAAGAGAAAAAGTCAAAATTTTCAAAAATTTAGCAGGGTACGCAGGTGCAGAGCTCACCCAGGTGCGGGTACGCTCTGTGCACAAAACCAAAGTGCGTACAGGTACGCACTGTGATCTAAGCGCAGACTGCGGACTTCGACTAAAGTAATGAAAAATAAAAAACAAAGCTAAATCAACTAATTCTACCCAAGGCCACACACAACAATCCAAAAATAGAAACCAAAAACAAGTTTCTCAAATCAAAGAACAACGAGGAAAACAGTCAATTCCCCAGCGGAGTCGCCATTTTGTCACGCTGAATCAGTCGATCTTGTGGACAAGATAGACCTTCCTAGAATCTAATGAAGACCTAATGACAAACAAACCAACCAAACACTATCTTTCTCTAAATGCGCTTTATAAGTAATGGGAAACAAGTGTGTTTAAGGGCCTACCTCGTGTCCAATGCAAGTTCGGAGATGCCTTCGCTTCTTTGATCCAAGTAAGTTCCTTTATCGCAAACCTGCAAGCACAAACAAGGAAAACAATTAAATAACACCTGAATATCCAATATTATAAAACATATTTAACACGAAAGTCAAGGAATCCATGAAACAAATAGCATAAGATACTTGTTGAGAAAAACGAGCTTGATTGTATTAATTCAAAAGAAAAGAACCTTACAACCTTTGCCTTGATGCTGTACAAGCTCCTTCCAGGGTCCAACAAGAAGTCTCCTCTACTTTGACAAGCTTCACTCACTCCCTAATGGGGCCAAAAAGGTATGTGATCTCTCCTCTTAAGCTCAAATAGGAAGTATTGATTTCACTAGCATTTACCCTCAAAAGTTCAGCTTCTAACCTCTCTGGCCACTGACCCAATGCCTCAATTTATAGTGCAATGGAGATCAGTTACCAGCTCCTCCTTCAAAGGGATAGAGTCCTCCTTCAAAGGGACAGCTCCTCTCAATAAGGGATTAGTTCCTCTTATGATGGGATGCATGAACCACTTGGAGCGAAAAATCCACGTAACAAATCCTTTTAGAAAACTCTAGAATCAACCCAAGATGAGTTTTTTAAGATAAAAATTGCGCCTTTTGACTTTTACATGGGTACGCACCCTCCCCTTTACATACAGAGCGTATAAGTACGCAGACATCTTGAACAAAAGGTGTGGGCCCGCGGGCAAAAGTAAGAGAAAGTGCGGAACCAGAATTACATTGCTTTTTTGATGTCTTTCTCTCATTTTTCAAGCTTGTTTTGAAGAGCTGAGGTTTAAGACTTGCTTAGGAAGCTGGTATAGGTGATGATAGACCTACACCGACTGCACATAATCAAGGTGACGATATTTTTGTGTAACATATTGTCCCCTAAAGTGCGAAGTCTGTAGTATATGAGGATTTTTTCTTTTTTCATATAGGAAGAGTGAAGTGCTTTATCATTTCGAGGATCATCTTGCGGAGAGCCCAGTTGGAACTTGTAAAAACATTCAATGCAAAATATATATATGAGATCATATCATCGCTGGGTAGGCATTCCCATACTCAGATAAAAACTGACTAAGAGACTGAAAACTGACTAGAAGACTAACTGACTAGAAGACTAACTACTGCTCTGATATAGGAATGATCTCGTAACACATCATAAGTACAGACACATGTGGACACAGTATGGACGCAGCCATCTGTTTATGAATAGTCAATAATATAATGAATACAAAATTCCTCGCAACCTGGATGGTGGAAACTAGATCCAGGGTCTTCCTACGTCCCAAAACAGTACGATTCTATCCATGAGATTGAATGTGTCGAAGTCGAACATGGTAGAAACCTCTTGATTATTAGTCAATGATGTAAACTGTTAACAAGCGTGAGAGAAACCACCAATAATGACAATGGCTCTCAAAGTACTCAGCACAATCCATGAAATGTGATAAGATGTGTTGATGTCGAACATGTCACGGAATCCTTTGATCGAAAGTCGATGATGTGAACTGTCGTCAAAGGCGAGAAATCTGCCATTGAGGCATGCAGATTTCAAGGTACTGACGATTCCTAGATCATCTTTCTAGATAATGAGTCGAAGTCGATAGCAAGTGATCTTTCGTAAGCAAGCTCACGACATGAAATCATAGATCAAGTTGAAGAAATTTAGTTGCAAGGACTGACTCAGGGATGGTCAAGATGAATGACAGACATTTTGCAGA
>APFE031530067.1:0-16417 GCA_000404065.3 Pinus taeda | reverse complement strand
GGGGGGGGGGGGGGGGGGGGAATGTTGACACCTAATCATAGGGATTGGGTGAACAACTATAAATAAGTGTAAATAAATAATAGAAGAAATGGAGATTCATCGAGAGATGAAACTGAACAATCTCTCCCTTGTATATAATAATAGACAACTTAAATGAATAATATATTCTCATTTTGAGGAGTTACCTCCTGGCCTGACAAAACCAACCAAAATCAAACCAGGGCTTCCAAAGGCCAAACCACCTCAACCCTCAACCAGTGATTCCACCTCATGAATGGAAATCACTAACATCAACAAAATCGGTATATACTTAAGTTGTCCAAGGCTCAAGAGCGTTTGCTCCAACCTGACTCCATGACTAGTAACTAAACCCACAAATGTTGCAGGGATCTAGAGCATTTATCCAACCAAGGCTCCAAGCTAGTAACTCAACCCACCAAGTGCTCCAAATCGTTTTTCCAACCAAGGCTCCAGGACTAGTAACTCAACCCAAGTTGTTCTAGGGCTTCCAGAGCATTTGTCCAACCAAGGCTCCAGGAACTAGTAAATCAACCCACAACCATAAGGAACATGAGCACCAATCAGAAAAACAAATGGGAAAAACTCACAACACAATGACTCTCCAGGAAATGACAGGGCTAGGCAAAACCAGTGTCAATCCAGGCAATATTCCATGCCAATGAAACATCATGACCAAATAACCACATGCGTATACCATGCATGGCAAAACTAGCAAGAAATAATACATGCAACTCTGTACCTGCAAAGCTATCCAACTGTAGCTGCTAATCCCGTTGTCCCCTTGCACTTTCCTGCTTTTCTTTGTCTTCTTTCTCCAAATCCAATGAAACTAGAGTGCTCCAAGCATGCTCCAAGATTTCTCTAAGTGTGCCAAAGTATGAAAGAGAGAATATAAGAGAGCTCCAAGCAAACTAACCAGAGCTTACCCAACCAAAAGTTGTGAACTGATCCTCATAAGCATTTTTATCTCTAGGGCCTCTATTTTCTTAAATTTCCTCTATTTTCCCTTCATTTTCCTCGTGACATGCAACTTCTGACCTTTCACCTTCATTTTCTACTATTTTGCATTATTTCATAAATAAAATGTCAATTAATGCCTCTTTGCCTTTCTAAATCCTTTGTCAATTTCCATAGTCATTTATTAATCACAAGTGATACCCATCACTATATTTTGCCCAACCTTCAACTTGGAATATGTGTCCCATCACCTTGGTCTTGTTTTTGCCTTTATTAACTTTATTACATGGATTTTTATCCAAGGTTGTTACAATGGTATTGCAACAATCTACCAATGATGCAATTACTCAAAATGTTACCAACATGCTCATAGAAAATGAGATGCAAGAGAACAAATTAAAAGAACTACAAGACATTGCAAATGCAGTTCGTTTGTTAATGACTCCATTGCCAATATTGTCATCTTCATTGTCAATTTTTGTTGTTGCAACACCACAAGCATTTAAAAAGGCCAAGGCCACGAATCTTCTTAATGCAGTGAAGACATATATCCTCGACAACATATGCCAAAGATTATAAATTATTGATGATGCATGGAAATAAATTTTCAATTTAACATGTTTGCAAGAGCAATTGACGATATTTATGGATCTAGTTAACAGTAAGCTTACCGAAGACAAGAAATTTGTTGACAATGAATTAGATATTTTTAAGCGGAGGCTAGAACATTCTCTTCTTTCGAAAAAGAAAAATAAACGGCTACTAGATACTGAACAAGTGAAGCAATTCGAAGTTGGATGGGTGGAAAGGGTCACTGCACTTGAGAGTATCAATTCTGCCTATAGTGACCTATGCAAAAGGAGAGGTAGTTCTTATCTAAGGGAAATTAATATTATAAAAGCCTTAGATACTCCGCGCATGTTGTAGGATTCAAAGTTAATTTCAAAGGACATGTTACAAACTAAATTGAAGGAGAAAAAATAGAAAATGGTAGTAGAGTTTGATAACATCACTGATTTTACTATAGAACATATTGACACATGGCTAATTACTTTTTCCAAGGTCAATAAGCAAAATGTTGAGTCGATTGTTCAAGTGTAGGAAGAAACTAGGGAAATTGAGAAATATTTTTTTTCACTAAAATCATGAATGTGGAAGTTATAGTTTCCCTCGACATGACTTACATTAAAAAAATGGTGGAGTGTTTCTTCAACAAGTCATGGACTCATAATACATGTTACAAATTGTTGTTTTGTGGCTGTAGATGGTGTTCAAGGAAGCAAAATACCAATTTCCGCTATAACAAATCCATCTACTTTACAACTTGTTTTGCACAATTTCGATTCTATTCAATAATTTTTCCTTTTAAGACTATGTTTTGAATATGATCTTGTACAAATATGAGATATGCCCACGATCACTGGCATTTTATTTTGACTATAATTTTGACTTAATTTGATTATGTATCAATGAACTATGATATTGTTTTCTATAACTTTTGAAAAATATGGTTTCAACTTTTCTATTACATTTAGTGTTGTGTTGTTGTTTTAAACGAAATTGGACATTTGACAATGGTTTGGCATCTTAGACATATATCTTTTAATAATATAATACTGACACAGTGTCTTCAAACCTGCATGAATTTCATTTCACGAAGTAATTAATTAATTATGTTTTCGATACACCCTTTTTGCGCACAACATAATAACTCTTGGCATTGCAGTTTTGATACTGTTGAGCTTCGTTTCCTAGCTCCATGTTATTTAGTTCCGTGTATAGAGTTCTCATTTTGCAGAGGTTACAATGAAAGGTTTCGTTGTGCAGAGCAAGTTTCTTCCACACAGTGCAATCTCTATCAATGTTATGATAGTTTTTTTCAATAAATTTACCCAAAAAAATGCTTTGACCTTTTCTAATCCTTGTACATAGTTTTCTTTGTCCAAAGGTTACAATGAAAAGCTTCACTCTGCAGAAGAAGCTTTACCGGATAGTAAAACCTCTGCTTGAAGACTCCTTTACTTAAAAAACTATAATTCTAAAAATCATAAATAAAAATTAAACTAAATCAACTTTATAACAAATTCAAAATTATTTAATAATGGATTTTATTCACAACTCTATGCAAATTGACTATCGAATATGCATTGTTTATTATTAACAATATGGGCAAAATTTCGTAATGAAGAACTTTTTGTAGTATGGTATATTAACTTTGAACTTTTCCGCACTCAACTTCCGCATTCAAACAAATTGTTTAGTTCCAACTGCGAACCTGTTCAATGTAACGAAAATTGAACTCGCCAACAACATCTATGGATAATTTAATATTAAAATATCAACAATAGAAGCCTTTAGTGCGAAGTTACAAATATGCGCACAATGAACACTTTATTTATAACTAAAATAAAACGAAAAGATAATACAAAGATATACATTATTTATATTTAAAATATTATTAATAATACGATAAACTTTCTTTGTACAATGGACTTTCTCCACACTTTCGCACAAGAGCATGAATAAAGATACGTTAGCTTAATCTATTTATAATTTAATAGAAACTTCTAATATCAATGCGGAAGTGGTTATGACTTTCCACTATGCAAAAAACTTCACATAAAGAAAATCAATTAAATGGCATTGGTATGCATTATTTACAATTAAAATATTATTAATAATATAAGCATAAACAATGTTATTCCGAATAGCAAATATGGACTATGTTCTAATACTAAAATATTAGCAATAAAAGTCTTTAGTACAAGCTACGGACAACCGCACAATGAAAGCTTGAAGGCTTCTTCCGCACAATGAACTTTCTTGACACTTCATTAAACAAAGCTTTGCTCTATTGAATGTGTTTTTTGTACATATTTTTTTCACAGTACACACAACCTTTATTCAATTGACTATCGTATGCAATAACCAACTCCTATTCCTACCAGAATTTATCTCGGTTCTATTTCGTCCATATGAGAGAGCGTAATCATAATAGCATGCAGTAATATGCTTCATTGGCAACCACTCTTTCTCATGGCCAACATACCATTGTATTCATTTGAGAATGATCATTAGTTCAAGATATGTGTGTAGACCCTGTGAAGAAAAAAAGGTTGTGCGGCCAAACAAATGTGCGGAGGCTTTGTGCCAGATATATTGTATATTATATGAAAGTGTTAATGGAGGATGGGGTATGTGCAACAAAGTGGAGAATATTATTATGTTTCGTTGTGCAGATATTTTACTGTGAGGAGTACAAAGTATGTGTAGGGGAGAAATTGCGTAGAGCTTTGATTTTAGAACTATTAATCTTTGCAAAGGACGGGGTATGTGCAGGGGAACATAATGATTAAAATTGTAATTTTTCATTATGCAGGGTTTTTATTATGGGCGAAATTATGCAGAGATGACTGTGCGTATGCGGATCTTATGCAAGCAATGTGCAAACAAAGTTGTGCATGCTTATTTTATTATTAATAGATTATGTACAATGAACGCTTCAAAGTTTTTTGCATAGCTGCAACAGGTAAAAGTTATTTTTCTATTTTAAAAATGGCGGAGTTGTCTTCTTTTTGCAAGCATCAACTACGAAAAGATTTTTTTTTTTTAACAAAGTCGGGTACTTTTGTATTATAAAAAACGTGAACGAAGTTCTATTACATAACTATCATGAGTTTTGGCGAAGAGGATCAAAATCGGGTGCGCAGACCCACTTTCCTCATTTCTGCCTCTATGGGAATTGAAATTAAAGAGGGAACGGCTATATTGCCTGACAAAAGCGCCTCCTATGTAGCAAAATTTGCAGCGAATGGAATTTAGTGGAGTTTCTGAGTGACCGAGTCATCGGGCATGGGATCTTTCTTGGCACTCGCTTTGGTAGAAGCTGAAGCTTGGTAGCTCTGAGTGAGGGTTTTGATTTGTTCTATTGCTTCCTCAAGGTGACTGCACCTTCCCTTCAAGATTTCTATTTCTTCCTTCTGTTTTTCCAGTTTCTTGCGCTTCGACCTGTTGTCGGATTCATAGTCGCTCTTCAGCTCATTGAAGTGTTTGACGAACTTGTTGATCATGACTGTGTGGGCCTTGCACATTGTGCATTCTTTGTTGAAGAGTTGATCCATGGGCTTGATGACTCGCTGTGGCGCGCCCTGGTTACCTTGCTGATCCTCCATGATGCTGAGATGTTTGCAGAAGTCTGTGAGGTGGGAAGAGAGGAGAACAGCGAGGAGAAGGGGATTTAAGAGAAGAGGAACACTGGGGGAGTGAATCAGAGGGGAGAAAAGCGGATGGCGATGGGAGCTGAGAAGAGGGAGCAACGAAACAAAGACCGAGCCTCTGCAGCTGCCCAGAAACCCGAAGTCAGAAATAAAAATGAACTCAGAGCTAAAATAAACGATTACCAGTAACGCAGAGCGCTGCTCTGTGTCTCTCCAGCTGTTGGCGGATTTCTGAAAGTGTCCCCGCTTGTAGTTGTTGTGGACGAACGCTCGGCCTGTTCTGATCCAGAGAACCGAACTGAGGGGCTGCTGGGAGCTTCGCTTGGTGTTGAGGGCAGGGGGGCGAAGCACCTTACTCACACAAACACTCACAATGAATTCACCATCACTCTCTGCGAAGACCACGATGCCAACCTGTGACTGAAGGGGCAGAGCAAATCTGAGAAAGCCTGAGAAGGAAGGGGGGATATAAAGGGAGGGGGAGAAGCGGTCATGATGCCTGGGCGAGATTTTTTCTTCAGAGACCGAGGCGGGATCGAGCTTTAGATTTGGAGTGCGATCTCCAGGAGGACTGAGGGGACAGATACCTGAAAGGTCAGGATAAAATTCATGGGGAAGGTGAGGGAGGATGGCGCTAAGGTCGAAGGAAATGATGGGAGGCGGCAACATGGGGAGGGATGGAGGATCGAGGTTGAGAGGACCGATGCTGAAGAGGATTTTTTGATAGATTTTAAGAGGGCTGACCTGATGGCTCCATTGACAAGGAGGGGTCTTAAGGGATTGCTCTGTCATATGTTCTGTCATCCTCACGTACCTGGCCTTGCTTCCTTTTGACTGCTTCATTTGCTAGAAAATCCGCCTCTACGTTGTGATCTCTGAGTACGTGCATGAAGGATATTTCCCCCATGTCTCTTAGATTGTCTATAATCCTTGCTCTGGTATTATTGAGGCCTTCCTTTATGAATTTTTTCCCTGTGTTCATAGATGATATGATGATGGCCGAGTCCCCTAGGATGATAGCATTCTTCAAGCCCTTTTTGGAGAGAATTGTGGAACCAAGGAGCAGACTATAAGCTTCTGCTGCATTGTTTGAAGCTTTCCCAAGACCCCATTCGTATCTACAGATAGGTACTCCATTTTGATCTTTTATTATGCCTCCTGCTCCTGCTGCTCCAGGGTTGTTCTTTGATGCTCCATCAAAGAAGAGAGTAGGGCGGTTTTGGGTGCGAATCCATTGAAGAATCTCTTCTTTGGTTCCCCTGAGCTTCCAGATGGATTGTTTCTGGTGTGCTTTGCTCTTTGGCGGAGGATTTTGGGTGTGACAAATGTTAAATTTATTGTACCAATCCTTTTCCTCTTGAGCCCAGCTCGTCTGATCTGGAGTATTTATGAGGTTCGCATTCACCGCTTCTGATATGTTGGCTATTGTCTTTGCTATGATAGTGCCCGGTCTTGGTTGTATGTTGTTGAATACATAGTTGTTCCTGGCAAGCCAGAGATTCCAGCAGAGGGTGGCAGGGATGCACTTCCAAACTCTAATTATATTGTTTTTGCCTTTTCTTTGGTGAGGAAAGTCTTTTTTCCAAGTTTTCTGGAGGGTGTGCACCTATTCGTAGTTTCCTCGGACTTCCAGGGGGCTAGCAAGCTGATTCCAACAGTTCTGAGCTACTGGGCAGAGGAGAAAGGAGTGTTGTATAGACTCCTCCTCTGCTTTGCAGAAGCAGCAAATCGAGGGGCCTTGGATTCCTCTCTTCCTCAGATTTTCTGCTGTTAGAATTTTCCCTTTTAAAAGGGTCCAGTTGAAGTGTTTTACTTTGGGGATGCATTCTGACTTCCAGGTAGCGGTGTGGAGGTTCCAATTGGCTGTAGGATTTTTGTTTTGAAGAGATTTGTACCCTTCTCTAACTGAGAGTGGCCCTCCACATGAATCCCAGATGTAAGTGTCTTCTTTCTCTTTGTTGACTGGTGCTATTCCAGAGAGGGAAGACTTCAGGTTGTACCATGACTCTTTGAGATCCTGGGGTAGCTGCAACTCTTTCCAGTCTCTCCATCTATTTTGATTCCATGAAGAGATGTCGTACAAAGTGATTATCCTTTGATCTTCCATCCAATCCTGTAAAGGCCTGAGCTCTTGCAGAAGGTTCCTTGGGTTGGAATTCATTATTCTATCAGCCCAAATTTTGGTGTCCTTTCCATTGCCCGGGAGCTTAGAGACATTTTCTCTGAAGTGGGGCAGAACTTTCTTAATTAAACGCCACACCGGAGTGCAGGGTCTATCTATTATGGGGTCATTGAGGATGTTGGAGTTTGGGCCGCTGAGGTATTTTCTTTTTATGGTCTCCACCCACCATGATCCCTTGCTTGAAATGATCTTCCAGATCAGTTTGAGCCTCAGAGCCTGATTAGAGAGACTTGGGATTTTTATTGAGAGACCTCCTTTTTCATAAGGGAGGGTGACTTGGCCCCAATTGACTAAGCTGAACTTCTTTGTGTCCTGCTTTCCTCCCTGCCAGAGGAAGCTTCTCATTATGAGTTCCATATGCTTGTGGATGCTTGCGGGAGCCATAATTACCGCATATTGGTAGATTGGCAGCCCTGAAAGGACAGCCTTTATGAGGATAGTTCTGCCTGCTAGGTTTAGCTAGGAGACTCCCCAACTCTGGAGGAGGCTTCTCATCTTCTCTATGTGTTTTATCCATACCTCTGCTTTGATGTGCTCCTTCGCTAGGGGTAAGCCCAAATAAGAGAAACAACTCCAGTTTCTTTGGAGAGGGATGTCTAAAATTTGGGATATACTTTGTTGTATCTGATATGGCACGTTCCATGTGTAGATTTTACATTTCCTGTTGTTTAATTTACCACCTGAAACCTGAAGGAAAGCATCCAGTACTCTTTTGAACCTCCTCGCCATCAAGCTGGAAGCTCCCCCAATTAAAAGAGTGTCGTCCGTGAATAGAGAGTGATTTATCTCCTTTATTCCTCTTTCAATGCTTATCCCCATTATCTCTCTCTTGAGGCGGAGATTTTCTAGGTGAACACTTAGAGTTTCCGCCATAATAATGTAAAGGAAATGGGATAGTGGGCACCCTTGCCTTAGACCCCTGGAACTTTTGAAGAAATTGCTTGGACGATCATTGATCAGCGGGGCGGTCCACGGGTTGGAGATACACCCACTTATGATGTCGACTATTTTGGAGGAGAACCCGAATTTTTTTAAGGCTGCTCTTAAGAAAGAATGGTCCACTCTGTCAAAAGCGTTAGCCATATCCAACTTAATGATCATTCCTCGTTCTCCTTTGATGAGACTGCTGTGAATGGCTTCCTGTATAAGAATAACATTGTCTATAATCTGCCTCTTTGGGACAAAGCCACCCTGGTTCTCGGAGATTATAATAGGAAGAATATTCTTGAGCCTGTTGGCGATAATTTTTGTTATGATCTTGTACGAAACATTGCACAGTGATATGGGGCGGAATCTATCAAATGATTTGGGGTTTGCTTCCTTAGGAATCAAGGCGATGTGAGAGGATTTAGTGTTGTCCCCCAGCTTGTGCTTTCTGAATGCGTTTTTCACCATTCTCACAAAGTCCTTCCTTATGGTTTCCCAATGCTGCCTGTAGAATGCAACTGAAAAGCCATCCGGCCCCGGAGCCTTGTCTTGTTGCATGCTGAAGGTAGCTTCTCTAATTTCTTCTTCTGTGGGGTCTTGTTCTAACTTGCTATTATGTTCCTCCTTAATTTTGCTCTCTAATACACTGAGGAATGCTGCGCTGTCGTTTTGTTGGGGATCTGCTGTGAGGAGAGCCTTGAAGTGTTCAAAGGCTGCATTTTTTATCTCTTCTTGTTCCTTCAATTCTCTCCCGTCCACTTCTATTTTGTCAATTTGGTTTCGGGCTCTTCTGGTCTTGACATTATTGTGGAAGAAAGAGGTGTTCTTGTCCCCTGCTTTCAACCATAGGCAGCGGGATTTCATTCTTTGTTCCTCTTCCTCCACACGATTTTGCCTGTATAGCTCCATAAACATGCTTTTTTCCTTTTCTATGTCTTCTGCTGTGTGTTGAGCTTGTTCTTTTTCCTTGTGCCATCTCTCCATTTCCAACAGCAGATCGTTTTTCTTTTTTCTTTCGGATCTTGCCATCTCTCTCGCCCACTGCTTTATAACTGTCCTTAATTGTTTTAGTTTCGTTTCCCACACGTAGTGAGGTGAGCCTGATATTTCTTTTGCCCACTGATTTTGCACAAGAGAGCGGAATTCTTCATGGCTATCCCAGGACTTGTTGTATTTAAAGGGAAGGGGGCCTAACTTTGTTCCTTTATCCAGAGAGAGGACCACCGCTTTATGATCTGAAGCTGTTCCGTGGATTATGTGGCTTCTAATTACTTGAAAGTTGCTGGCCATCCCTTCATGTATGAGAAATCTATCCAACCTCTCTTTTATATTGTGAGAGCCTGCTCTCTTGTTGGTCCAAGTATATTTACCATTCGACAAAGGGGTGTCGATCAGGTTGAAGAGCTGGATGATTGTTTCTAGTTTGTCTCTCGATGAGTCTGGGTGGAAATTACCACCAATTTTTTCCTCCACCTGCCTAATTAGGTTCATGTCTCCCCCAAGGATTATTAGACTGCTCTGGATGGAGGAGAGATCTGCTTCTAAGGTATTCCAACAGCTGATTTTATCTCTGTAGTGGTTAGGTGCGTATATGTTATATATGAAGTAGACCTCTTGAGTGCTCTTGTTCCTTAAATCTGTTATGATCCACCAGTTGCATAGCTGTGAGTTGCTGATTTCCCACTTATTTTTATTCCATAATGTGCCTATTCCCCCTGAGGCCCCATCTGAGCCTTTTGATGTGCCTGAGTAATTTTTGAATCTTTGTGTTTGTAAAGTGAAGTCCTTCTCGGTGGTTTTGGTCTCCTGGATTAGGAGAATGTCTGGCTGTTCCTGATTCAGAAGGTCCTTGATTGCTTTCACCTTTAGGGAAGAGCCCATTCCCCTACAATTCCAAGAGACCAAATTCATTATTTACCGATTGTTGGGTGGAGTCCTGCTTTCTCCTTGGCCTTTTCGCCATTCCCTTTTAACTTGCCTAAAAATGAGTCCATGGGTTGCTGAGTGCCGGTTGCCATCTCCTTAGCAGCTGCTTCATCTCTCAGTTCTTTGTTCGATTTTCTGCCAGCTTTTCTCTGAGGGTCTGAAGGCTGGTTCACTTCTTTTGCCTTGTTTCTGGTAAGGATTCTCTCAATGGTGGGGGTAGGAGAGAGAGGAGGGATGGAGCGAGGAGAAGCTGGTCGAGGGGATTGAGGAGGGGAGGATGGGACTTCTGCTGATAGAGATTCAAAGGGGTTGAGAGAGGAGGGGAAGGCTGAGAGGGGAGGGGGAGGAGCTACTACTACGAAAAGATTATTGTGCCAAAAGAAGTTCAATGTGAGAAGGTTCGCATAATGAGCTGAACTTTCACACATTGAATATCCTTCCGCACAATAATATTAAATTGACGAGTTCAAACCAAAAATACTAAAACAAATAATTAGAATGTGTTTTTAAAATATTTCTTATTACATAAAATTAGATATTATTTTTATCACGGTTTAACGTCCAACAATAATATAAATATTTGTGATCATAAGAATTTCAACAAGATTAATAGCTGCAATGTAGCATAGTCCCTACCTCTACCACCATCATTAATTAATTGATTAAGCGCCTGCATTTCTGCCTCTTCACATGCTTCCTTTGCACAACCATCTCCGCATTACTTCCTCCACACATTCACCTCCGAACAACTTTCACACTTCTGCACAAAATGTCCTATTCATATAAACCATAAGTTAAACAAATAAAGTAGACAAATATATGCATTTCTTTTTATTTACCTAACATAATGTGTGTTTGATACAATAATTTGAAATCAAAATTTGCACAATAGAGCATTACTTTGTTTAAATACCATATCCATATGAAAGTGTCAATTAAGTTGTGTGGTGGTGGTTATGTGTGAGAGTACGAATGATGACTCATTGTGCAAAGAAGTGCAGATGCTTTGTACTTCCGCAAAATGAGTTTCTTCTGCACAGTATTATCAAACAATTCAACCCTGACTTTAATTTTATTTGTTTTGCAAAACGACTAGCTACGAGTTGATTCGAATAGAATGATAGTATTGCTCAATCAACTCATCCTTGGGTTCACCACACACTGAATGAGGTTGGAGGTGTTACCTCTAGACCTGGGTAAGGTGAGTAGTTAGAGTCTTGAATAAATAGGAGATTGGTGTTAGCTATATGGGATATTGCCAAACATAAATTTCCAGATGTTGGATGACTTTTGTTGTTTGCATAGGCGGTAATGACGA
The DNA here is from genome assembly GCA_000404065.3 of Pinus taeda. Taxonomy (NCBI): domain Eukaryota; kingdom Viridiplantae; phylum Streptophyta; class Pinopsida; order Pinales; family Pinaceae; genus Pinus; species Pinus taeda. Next base: position 4,869 of record APFE031530067.1, on the reverse strand, counting down.
CACATTGCAAATGTAGAATAATAAGAATGAAATGTGAACTTCACATTAAGATTCACCTTTGCTGATTTCCGATTCGCTTTTGGCAATTTCTTAGCTAAATATCTTGTGCGAAGAACTGCAAATGGTCTACACCTCTGCACAATGAGTTCCTTCCATAGTATTACGAATTATTGTTATTAGTTTAGTAATGTAAAACTTTAATTTTATCCGTTTTTAACGAGTTGTTATATTTCAACAATAAATAGTTTCATTTTTATTTTATTTTAACTAATGTAGAAGTGGGAGAAGATATGGGAAGCGACAAATTGCGGGTGCGAAAAACATTCTTGAATAAGGATGGATTTAATAACGAATAAATGACAAAATGATTAGCTATGCAGAGAAAGCTATGTGGAAGTGAAAGAAGATATGTGAAGGTGGCTTTCGTTGTGTGTGTGCGGGGGCGAAAAAATAGACAAATTGCAAATGCAAAAAAACATTCTCGAATAATGATGAACTGCAAACCCCACACTAACGATGAAATATACAACAAACACTGTCTTGATCAATTAATTAATGTTAAAGATAGAGACTATGTTGCATCACAACTATTCCCCTTATATTTATTTGCTTTTATAATTAAACACTGGGATTATCATTAAGACGATGGAGGACCTGAAATTCCGCTTTAAAACAAATGTGATATGCAGCGTTGCCGCTTAGTACCTACCTCTTATGCAAAAAGTAATTGATAACAATTATTGAATGTTTGAACAAATTCATAAATCAAATAACGAAACACATTTGAATATGATGAAGAGAAGTTACGAAAGTAATTAATGGACTAGATAACCTTGGAGCAAAATAGAGATAGGTGCATAGATAATTATGGATGTAACATTAGTCCCAACATCATTGTTTATTACAAAAATTAAGAGTTTATTGAAATGTGCTTGTGCACGTGTTATTCCATATTTAGCTTATGGGATCAAATAAGGAGGAGAAATTACAATGCCTAGTATCTTTATATTAAATTATGTATATATACGATATAAACAAGAGCTACATAGTAGCTAGTACCTGCAACTTAGTTTAAATATAACTGAATTAAATTAAAAAATAATAAATACAAAAGTTTAATCACACAAATAAAACAACTAATAAAATATTGTATTGTTGAATGCCATCATAAAAAATGAAGAAATATGGTTAACTAATATTGTTTACATTAACATATTTACATTTATAATTGTATATGTTAAATATATTTATATAATAATAAGTTTCATTCTTACAATTGGAAAATTTAGGAGCAAAAAACTTATAATTCTTGAAAAATGAAAATAACTAAGAAAAGTAAAAAAAAATAAAATAAAAAAGTAACATAAAAAGGAAATAACTAAAACACAAAAACATTAGTACTCGAAGGAAATGGAAGTTACTAAAGCCTATAATAAAACCTTAACAATCACTTATTAAATAGATAATTAATCATAATAAAAATTCACAAAAATAGATTCTTATATTTCACTCATAGATAAAATGACATACGATTTTTAGCCAAAGACAATTTTAATACATACTCACACGGCAACCAGTGGTATAATAAAATAATATTTTTTTAAAATAGCTAATTTATACAAACTATATAGACTTATATTTATACTTATCTAATTTGTATGCACAATAAAATATCTATAGTAATCTTTTTATATCCAAAAAATAATTATTGGTATCAATTTTTCTTAATAATAAAATCTAATGATAAAAATTAGCATGTCACCACTTAAAGATAGAAAATAATGTCACAAAAGCTTTTAAAAATTAATTACATAAACCCATAATATTTTACCAAATCTTTAATTTTACATAAGCCATTGTAAAATTTATTTGAAAAAATTTCCAATAATTTAAGAAATTTCCCATAATGAAAATTAATTACATAAACCCTTCATATTTTACCAAATCTTTAATTTTACATAAGCCAGTGTAAAATTTATTTTAAAAAACTTCCAATAATTTAAGAAATTTCCCATAATGAAAATTCCATCCGAAGGGTTCTTCCACTTTATGAATGAGTGGGTTCGTAGCGACGGATTGAACAAGGCAACGGACAGTTGGAATCGCATATAGGCAGAGCAGATTGAATCTCAGGTTTTACTAAGAAAGTTCGAGGGAACGGGCGTTCGAGTCAATGAAGGGATTATATTAATTAGTGAAAATAGTAGTAGAAAATACCAAATAACACCCACGTACAGGAAAAACCATGTAATGCGGCCTCAACCTATTAACCCTATGGTTGGATTAGATTAATTAGTGAAAATACTAGTAGAAAATACCAAATAACACCTCCACATATAAACCCTACGATTTTACTTCTGTTCTATTTTTCTAAAGCCTCTTTGAGCTGCCTGGGGCCAAGCATCCTAGTAGGTTTGATTGAGTGGGTTAGTGAAAATACCAAATAACACCCACGTACAGGAAAAACAGAGTAATGCGACCTCAACATATAAACCCTACGATTTTACTTCTGTTCTATTTTTCTAAAGTCCCTTTGAGCTGCCTAGGGCCAAGCATCCTAGTAGGTTTGATTGAGTAGGTGGGTGCTTCAACGGCTTTGATTGAGAACTTTCAGGGAAAGGAGGTCCTCTCGAGTGAAGAAAGTTGAATAACTCAGAAAGCTTCCAGTATTATTGTATCGAGGAAGGGTTCGGACTAGTAGAAGGAGCGGAGCCGAGCAATGAGGCTCGAGAAGTGCTGGTTTTGCTCTTCTACGGTTTATCCGGGTCATGGGATCCAATTCGTGCGTAATGATTGCAAGGTACTACCCGTTTTCATTTCAACTCTCATTGTTTATTTGCACTTTGTGTCTCTAAACTTGGGTCCCCGTTGAGACTCTGCACATAAGCTGTAATTCACTGAATCTGAGATACTGACCATTAGTGATTCATGTATTTCACGATTACAAAGATTTTGCAGCCTGCGGAGATTTTGCCGATTCCCTAGAGACGGCACCTACGATTGTAGCCTGCTCAAAAATTTCAGCCCTGTTCAGGGCATCAAGAAATATGATAAAGCTTTTAAAACGTACTTTACAGCCTTTCAATCTTGCTTGTTCACAACCAATGTATGCTTCCATTGCTCTGTTTGCACTGCTGAGCCCGGTTATAAGAACATTATAATAAGCGAAATGAGGCTTAAGTCTTCTAGCATCTCATTTCTTAAATAAATCAATAGGCCTCAGTTGTATTCCCAGGTAGCCAAACCAGAAATCGTAGTAGTATATGTAACATCATCAGGGGTTGGTCAAGCTTTTGCTTTTCGTGCCAAAAGACAAAAGCTTTGTTAAAAATTCCCACTCTACAAAGGTTATTAAGAACATTGATCATCACAGTACCATGGCTTGAATCTGTCATAGCTGTTTTACATTCTCTCATCAAAATAATGTCTGCTTCAACTCTTGAGAAGAAAGGGTAATTAGTAAGTCAAGCTCAGGATTTTTCAAACATCAAATGGCTTCCCAAGGCATTGTTTCGAAATAGATCTTGAAGATATATCTAACACTGCTAATAAACAACCCAGGAAGGGTCTTGTGTTAAGGAGCAAGAACGATAATGGTAAATTGAGGTTTTTATCTACTATGACGTCAAAACTGAATCGCACTCTATGGAATAATGCAAAATAGTCCAAAGACTCGGATGAATATATGAAGGGGAATGAAGAAAACTTCAACTCTTCAGAAGAAAGCGTAACTAGTAAGTCAAAGACTCGGATGAATATAGGAAGGGGGAATGAAGAAAACTTCAACTCTTCAGAAGAAAGCGTAACTAGTAAGTCAAGCTCAGGGTTTTCAGCCATCAAATGGCTTCCCAAGGCATTGTTTCAAAATCGGTATATTTAAGACTTCTAATAAGCCACCCAGGAAGGATATTGTGTCAAGGAGCTAGAACGACAATGGGAAACTGAGGTTTCCGTCTACCACGACGTCAACACTGAACTGCACTCTATGAAATAATGCAAAATAATCCGAAAAGTCGGTTGAATGGTTGAATATAGGAAGGGTGGACACAAGAAATCTTCAATGTTCCACTAAGTAAATAATACAAATCCGAAAAGTCAGCTGAATATAGGAAGGGGGACACGAGAAATCTTCAATGTTCCACCAAGTTTCTGGGATGTGGGAGCGGCATATGTGTAAAAGTACCCCCGAATATTAGCGAGTACCCCCAAATTTTAGGGAACATTGAAGGGGATGTCGGGTCTTCAACGTAGAGGACCCAGTTCAAAAACTGAAAACTTTAAATTAGAATACATGAAAATGAAAATGGAAATATAAATCATTTTTTTTAATAGTAATGAGTACATTTTACTAGGCACAATCAGTAATTTCGTAGAAACGGTTGCCACTATTTTACTATTAGTAGAGCTATGTCATAAATGTCACAATGATTCTACCATTAGTAGAACTATTTCATAAATGCTACAATGAGACAACATGTCTCAAGAAACTTGAATCCACATTACTTGGGACACAAATCATGAACCATACCATTTAAGCTAAATTCCTTTTACATAAATAATTTTAATTTTATAATCCAATACTGTAGGAATATACAGGGTAAGTTCCTCAGACAGAACACCAAAAGGACACCGCTCACAAACAGATCACAGATCAATACACCAGTATTTTGACGTGGTTAAAACCCTCAGAGAGGGAAACAGTCCACGGCCTGCGCCAACGTGGCTACTACAGCCAATTTATTAATAAAAGAATGAAAATTTACATAAGCTTCTCTCATGCACGGTTAACCTACAAATGACCCTCCATGCGCTTTAAATAGAATTCATGGACCAATCGGGTGTCAAGCCACGGATCAAGTGTCGGTAATA
>APFE031530065.1:0-12584 GCA_000404065.3 Pinus taeda | reverse complement strand
CTGCGTACTTCTTTATTTTCATCAAAAATGAGAGCCATGCCATGGGTGTTGCCATCAAGTACAACATCTGAAACATATAATCATACCAGAACCATAATGCCAACATCGTTATCAATAACATTATTCTCCCTTTCTTTCCAAGTGATAATCGCCCTGCCCAAAAAAGATGTTTCAAACCATTAGATTTATGTTTTAATTTTTTTTTACTCATGCACACATGGGTTTCATTTTCACACAGTCATGTGTAGGGCCTTTGTATACGTGGGTTACCTGTATTCAACTCGCATGTACGTAGAGTTGAAATTTTCGACATATTTTCCTATGGTCAAAACTTGAAAAAAATATCTAAAAAGTATCACAAATAAGTAAAATCATGATATAAGGGTTACCTGGAAGTTTTGGAGTGATTTGAATGGTTGAATTGGATGAAAAAAAATAGTTTGAGTTTGACTCCACAACTCCTTGATCAAAACACAAATGAAAAAACTGTGAGTCCAAAAGTCCTTATATAAGCTGAAAAATAAAAAATATTTTTTCAAAAGTTGATTTTTATCCTATGGACTTTTTGACATTTTGGCTTGGAGTGTTGGGAATGTGTTGTCTTTACAGGAAATTTTGGAGACTTCTTTGAGAAAAATTTTTGGTCCCATGACCGCAGACTTGTCATGGAAGGTATCGTTTTCTTTCTTGCATATAGGTTAGGGAATACCACATTCCGCTGCATTTTGCATACTAGCCTCCATACTGTGATATGTTTGCCATAGGGTCAACCCCATCGTGTCTTGGTTCACAAACCATTTTCACTCGCCGATTTTAAAATCATGAAGCAATGGTAGAGCCAACCTTTCCATGGGCATATTAGTTAGATCCTCGCTGACATTTGTTTCCCATGTTGTTATATTGAGTAGGCTTAGGAGTCCTCTTTAGTCCCACCATGACTTATGCATTGAAGACTCATTCTCGTTCTTCTGTGCTATTTTCTAGCCTTATACCCTAAAGGTTCCTTGGTGTTGGGTTGTACTCTTGCATTGCATATTGACTATTTGCACCTTTTGGCCTTGAGCCAGCTTCACATGGACTTGTGTTTAAGCCACTTTTTGACCATTTCTTCTACAAAATCAACCTTGCAATTATTTAGCCTCTGCAGCTTGATGCACCCTTTTACCCATGGAAAGATAATTCCTTTGAGTGTCCTTAATCAGTTTTGCCACCTTGCATTGAGCATAGGAATGTTCCCCTCCTAGGAACTAGAACGTCTATTTTTTGACACTCATTATTTCCACTGTACTATAGCATTCTTTTATTATTTTTCAAGCTTCCTATAAAATAAAAAGACAAAAAAATATATATTCCAAAAAAAGTTGGAATGGGACATTATTTCCATATTTGATGGCAGCTAGAGTCAGTTGTGTCGCCCTTGAAAAAAACACTCAAAAGTAAGTCTTTCCTCCATTGGGATGGGCTTTAGCTTGACATAGGAGAGCCTTAACCTTGTTATTGAGTTAGTACTCCTCCGATTGGTTACCTCTTCCAATCATATGGAGAGTTTGCTTATGCCTCTTCCATGAAGAACTTATACAAAGTTATCATATGCTTCCATATAGTCATAGTTGAGTTGTGCTTTTGTTCAAGGGAGGTAAACCTGAGACGACCTCTCTGCAGTGTCTCTTGACCTATTTTTTAGGTGCCCATCCCTAGTTGTCAGCATCATGTTCATTATCACATCAGTTTTATTGGTCCTTTGCTCATGCCAGTTTGAGAAGGTCTCCATTGACTTATTTCTGGCAGATCTTGCTCTTGTCAACTACGACAAATTGCCATGAGAGCGGATCTAGAGCCGCACCCTGACCCTATTTTCATTATTGATAGGTCACCTTGTGCTCAGCATCAATCAGTATCATGGGTCTTTGACTGAGTAGTTTCCCTTGTGTTTGACATCAGCTTTCATTATCACACATTGGGATTCGTGCAGTGCCTTGGTTTCCATTTGACCCTATTGGTGGATTCCTCACCTCTCTGTCAACTTTCATTATTGTTTGGTTCAGAGGGTTTCTATTGTGTGCTAGCCACATATTGTGTACGCTGGAAATTTGTTCTAGTTGGGTTACTACATCTTTGTTCATCTGATTCCTTCCACATTATTGGCCTGCAGGTTACACTTGCACTAGATTGATGAAGGATGCCTTAATGCCTTCCTTCTAGCGAATCGTTTCCTGTCAACTTTGGCTCATTGCCCTGGGAAAGAGATATAGAGTCCATTTGGTAGTGCCTTAGGATTTGCAGTCATTAGTGGCAAATTCATTCGCTATCGACAGTGGGAAAACATCATTGTCTCTTGATTGATAGATTCTTTCAAGTGTTCGACTACAACTCATTTGTTCACACTTGTCAGATTGTACTGGATACCTTGACTCTCATCATCATTATCGGTGAGTAGCCTTGTGTTGGTTAATAGTATACATCAATGAGTAATCAAACGATTTCTCACATGGTTGACTTCAAACAATTCATTCCCATTGTGTAGAACTATACCATGGCGGTTGGTGAAGACCTCAGGTTTGCAGCAACATGTTTTGGTTCACTTGTCAATTGCTCATGTTTCTACTAGTTGACGCCATCCACCTTATGTGTTGCATTTCCTTACAGTGACATCTTATATGCTGGCAGCCGAGTTGCGATGTAGTACCATTTATTCCATCATGTTCACTTGGTACTATTTGGATCATTTTCTTGACTTCAGTGATCAGCTTCATACTTCAACATCATTGATCAACTCTTTATATGTGATATTCAGACATGTACTTTCTTGATTGTGATTAGATGATCCATTATGTATTTGTAGTTCCTTTATACTTGTATGCATATTGGATCCACTTTTGTACTTGACATGCAGACGTGCTTTACTATTTCTGAGCATGGGTATGCCCACCTCAGACAATAGTTTCTTTCTGATCTCTTTCACTGGCTTGGCACACTGAATTCTAGTGAACTCCTCCTTGGTCTTGGCATGATTTCTTCTATACACTTAATACATTTATGCCATCATGTACCCCTTCTGACCTCATATATTAGGGGGCATCTATTATAGCACCATTTACCACTCTTAGTAGATCTGATGCTCTGATTATGGCCTACGGTAACCCTTCCTTCCATACTTGGTCCAAAATCTAAAAAATAGTGTTTTATTCCCTACACGCTACTTTTCCCTGTGATATAAGCATGTACATGTGGGTTAGTATATACCCAACCCACGTACATATGTTAAAACACTTTTTAAAAATTTCCTTAATTTTGGGCAGAGTTCACGGGTTTTACCTATTACTCACCTCTTATTGCCCATAGCCCAACTATTTCCCAATTGAAAAAAACTAATTTGGAGAAGTATAAATAAACCTCCATGGGAAGTCCTTAGGGGAGAAGATATGAGATATTGATAATATAGTGAGATTATCTTGGTTCGAGTCTGACGAATCCCTGTGCCTCCTGCACTCCCCAAAGCTTCAGGAAACCCTAGTTTCCTTGTTATAGATATCCTTCATCTTTCTTGAGATATCCTTGTATTGGTGATGGAGGAAGGTTATTGAAGTCTGGGAAAGGATGGATTCGGAGGATGGTTCCGCTTGGAACTAGAGAAGGACTCAAGTCGTATTCTCCACTTTACTTGTAGCTAACTTCAATGAAAGGAATGTTGTTCTATTTCTGATATTAAATGTGTTTATGCCTCAAATTATGTTGTAATTTTTTCATGAATTTTATATTGATGTAAAAATTCATTCATTTATATGATTTAAGGATAATATCATGAACATGCTCTATGTTTCTACTGCTATATATTTTCCATTTGAATAATTTTCAAGTTTCAAGAACATCAAGAGAAGTTGAGGGTTTGCACCCTTCGGATCGACCCAAATGTAGGACATTCAAGTAAGGACACTCCTGGACAGTTTAGTAGAATAAGCATTTAGGTTAATTGTTGATCTAGGTTCGGGTGTGACAAAGGACCCTTCCAAAGCCTTTTACTTTCGTGATGTGTTAAATTGCATTTTTAAAAGAACATCAATGAATACATCTACATTCTGTAAAGAAGAGGAACATGACAATCATCAACACATGAAAACATAAGCCGTTGATAACGGAGTTCGTCCAGGAGGGAATAGGTCTCTGGGTCCCGGTATCAAGATGGTGTAGGCTGCTACATTAAGTGTTATCAATAGTGATGATGTACATAAGAGGTGACATCACTATCATACAAGGAAAATTCCCTCACGCAGGAGTGGCACTAATAGATTTTCCGCTACAGGAACTCTCAGTCAAAAAGGACTCCTATTAGTATGACATAAAATCATGCATGATGATAATGAACATCCTGCCAACATGGCATAAAAGTGATCTCAAGAAATCATACATGGGACACATGAGTATCCCATCAACATAATGAAAAGGGATCTCAAATAAAACATGATGAAACATGACAACAAGTACATCCCACAAATGATTATGCATCATCAAAGAGGAATCATGAAGCAAAGTAAGAAATAAGATCCCACATAAAACAACAAATAGGGATCTGTGCAGCACAATGCATAGCAAAAGAAGTACATGAACGCACTGCATATACCTCACATCAAGGGCCATCTGTAGAAAAGGATGTCAAGCTACTGAGGTTGTTCATTCCATTGATCTCACGACGTCGAATCGCATGGAAATGATTGCTCGCACATGAATGCTAACACCTACACTCCACTTAGAAAAGTGGCCAAAAAATGAAATGATCAAATGGAGAATCTGAACACACCATCAGATTTATGGTGTCGAATAGTGCAAAATCGTCTGTCAAATTTCTAAATTATGAGAAAGTGAAAATCTCGGGCTCAAGGAATCTTTTAGATTCCCCCTAAATTCCTCAAAGATTCCCTCCTCCGGGTCCTCTGCAAATCTGCTGCTCAGATTAGGAAACTAACTATGTCATCATGTTCGTGTCGTTAAGAGGTGTAAGATTGACATAAAAATTGTCCAATTTGGACACTGCAAAAATTTCACCCCCATAGAAATTTTGCTCAATCATGGTTCCACCTGCAATAAATTAATTAAAAAAGAATTGCGTCTTGGTTTCATTCCCACTCCTGGCTCCTCCATGCTACCTAGGTGCACTAGTGAAATGAATATCTAAATAAATTTCCAAGTGTAATTACCAACAAGGTCGTTGTGGCACGTTGGTAAATAAGGAAATTTGTTGAGGAAGGGTCAGCGGATCAAATCCCACCCCTCCCAAATTAACATATTTTATTTTTTATTAGGTGGGGTTGGGTCTGCATTGGGTAGCACGCCCCTTAACTCCCACAACCATTGTATTAATTGGCATATAAGGTTGGTGCATTAACTTCATTTCGCACGTTGTTAGTACGATGGTTTTGGCATTATGCCATACAGGGCCGCCTGGTGGTGGCTGACCCATGTGGGCTGGGTGGGTTTGACCCCTGCCGACCTCACATTATTTTTGGCATACGTTAGTGGGATTGGTGGAGGGCTTTGGGGTGTAGGCTGGGTCCACCAGAGGTGGCCCGCTCACCCCCTTAACAAATGTTTTAATGTATAAGGATTGTTTGGAGAAGGGTCCGGCAGGATCACGGCTGTCGGCCCAATTAAACATAAAAATAAAAAAATAAAAAATTACTAAAACAGTTGGGGGGGACTGACGGGGGTCATGGCCCGTTGGCCATATTTTAATATAATTTTGTCAATATAGTTTGGGGGTGGCGAGGGTTGTGGCCCGCCACCATATTTATATTTTATTTCTATTTTTATTTAAATAGGCCATTTTTTTAATTTTGTCTAACATAAGGGTTATTAGACAAATTAAAGAGGCAACAATTTTGCCCACTTTCAGGAGCTAGGTTTCATGTACCGGGTTTAGTCAAATTGTAGGACACTTTAACCTCATCCAACTTTGACCAAAACTTTGACTGGCTCGCTCTCCCTCATACGAGCTCAGATTGATGAACCGTTCACAACACCACGATCATGACAAAGAGATCTATGCTCTGGTCCTTGTTCAAAAACATTCTAATCACTTTCGTTTTCGAGCTTTCATAGGCCCTCTTTTTTCTGTGTGCATCTCTGGAGCCACCTGGATCAATCCTCACCACTAAGGAGCTTTTGGTCCTCCAAAAGCATGAAAAATAATCTGCATCTTCTCTGTACCTTGTCTGCATCACAAGTGTCCTAAAAGGTCTCACTTCCATCTCCTTCACCTTTGTTCTTTAGAGCCTTTAGCGACGAGCCAACACCTGCAACCTCTAGTACATTGTTTTGCAAATTACATGCTTGACTTTCATGACCAACTAATGACCCAAGCATCCCACACTTTCCACGAGTCTATAACACATACTCGGTGGTAAAGTTTATATCAAGATGGATGCAATACCCTAGCTATGAAAAAAGGCCAACATAACATTGTTGCTTCAACAAGTGATGGAAAACACATCATCACTGCAACACATGATTTACAAATATAAGGCCAAACACTATTGTTTCTTTGACAAGTGATGGAAACACAACATCACTTTCAATGTGTAACATGCAACTCAAAATAACACTAGACATCATTGTTGTTGAACAAGTTATGGAAAACACATCATCACTTTTACATTTTAAAATGCAACAAATGATTTACAAAAGCATGACCATGACAAGCTAACATATCTAGAAACCATTTTTCACTTATGAATGTGAATGGGTCACCTCCCTGTGGTGGTTTTGCTTGTAGAATGATTGTTTCACCTCATTCATGTGCCAATGCTTTATCTTTAAGGCACTACTCTGGATGGAGCCTCCAACATGTGGCTCTTTGATGGCCACTTCTGTCGCAATGACTGGAATATATCTTCTTCCTCCAAATATGCTTAGCATGTTTCTTTACTTATTGTTGAGAGGCTCTTTCATGCCTCATCCTTTTGTGTTCTACCATTCTTTTCCAACACTTAGAAAATATATGGTTATGTAATCCACAAAAGGTACATGTCCTTTGACTCCATGGTTCATGTCTATCTCTAACAACATGATTATAATTGAAATGAACATTCGGATGTCGAGACTGGTTATACCTTTCCTTGTTGTCTCTAGTGTAAGTATGGCGATGAGATCTTGCCTCAGCTCTTTCCCTGCCATGGGCATTGCCATGTGATGATGGGGATGTGTTCCCATCATTCTCTTTCCTCGATGATTTTGACAATGTCTCGAAAGCATATGACACCTTCAAGCATTCCCCTTTGGTGTATCTCAAGCCTGCAAATTGAGGTCTCTGCACAACCTCCAATGGTTGAGTTATGCCTTGGTTATTAACACCAAGTTCTTTTTCCTCCTTGTGCCTTGTCTTGGTAAGTGTTATAGACATTTTTGGGCACTTCAACCCCAATCAAAAATGTCCATAAATTGAGGGCTCTTAAGTCCCTAAAAAGGTTGCTTCACTGCCTAAAGGAACAAGGTCAACTGATTACATCATCTCTCAGAAGTTCTCCACTGAAAATTGCTTATAAATGGCCAAAACTGGACCATACTGAAAGCTCCATGCAGAGGGTGCGATGCATATCACCTTCCCAATGTACAGGGTGTGATGCATACTGTTTTTCTCCTCTATAGGGTGCGATGGTCGGGAATGGACAAATGGCAGGGACAAAAATGCGAGGTGGAAGATCATGGAATCTTCCAGAAGCTTCCCCTCTGACACTTGCCACTCCATTTTTTGACCAGGGATGAGTAAGAGATCATCATTCTCCAAGTGGAAGCAGGAACTATCAGAGAGAGGACACTAATCAAGATCCCAAAAGATGACTCACCTCTCTGTAATCATCTATATATGGATCCCTCTTCACAGAGATCCAGAGGCTGGAATTTTGTAACTTATAGAGAAGTGTTGTTGGTATTTTGGTGTACATTGACAGTGTTGGGTGATTTTGCTTTGATTGAGGTGAAGAAGGGCTTCTTAGCTAGAGGATGATGTTGGGTCAGAGCTACTCATTGTTGTAATCCTCTTGCTACTTTTTATCTGAATAAAGCTATTCTTCTTTCCTTCCATATTCTTGTGTACTTGTTTATATATGCTTGTATATGGTTAATGCACATCTGATCCTGAATTATTTATGAACTTAGATCTTAGTTTCTTGCATAGTAGTATGTTGCTGTGATTCTATAGGTCTTTTCGAAGTTGAGACAAAGAGTGAGCGGCAAAACTCTATCAAGAAAGAGAGGGAATCGAGCACAAGACTCAGGTTGGACCTCTTGGTTCTCTTCTCATCTATTTTCATAAAAGGAATCAATAGTAGACTTTGATTGTTTGTTTCTAAGATAACCACCCATCTTAGTGGAAATAGCAGCATCTGTGTGGACACTATTCGCGTAAAAGAAAATGGCGACTTCACTGGGGATCGACTAGATTACTTGTTAGCCTATCTATCCTTGTTTCTTTTATAAACATACAGGCGGAGCCTGAAGTCAAGCCAGCTAGCCTTCGAACTTCATTTGTCATACAAATGCAAAGTAGATCAATGATGCTTCAGTCAATCTCTGGGTTTTTTTTTATAAACTAAATAATAGATCTGCAAGAAATCTAATTGCCCTGAGTGGTGGCTTTGGTAACCTCTTAAATCACCCCTTTGTTTTTACATACATTGATATGTACTTATTTAGCTTAAACACCTGAACTAAACTACAAACTATGAGTGAAATCTCGTTCAAAGTCTCGCACTGTAACCATCACACCCTGCCTTCAAGGCAGCCTGTATGCATCGCACTTCCTGAATGGAGTAGGTGTGTTGTATACTGAGTTCACTGTGTAACAGGTGTGATGGTCAGGGAGGATTGATTTTACCCTCTGACTGTGGATTTTTTTCACTTTTTTCAGTCTTATTCAAGATTTTTTGTTGTCTGTAATCAGTGTGCTTCTATGAATACCCCCTTCTCTAGCATTATTCCGCCTCCTTAGTGCAAAGAACTCTAAACGTTTTTTATGTATTGTGCATCGTTTTAGTTCTCTTTTGCAAAAAGTAACATAGTTGAACTGTCGTCTCTAGATCTGAAAGTGTCGTAGCTATCCTTTTCCATTTTAGAAAACGATCCCATTGTTTTAGATAGTTGATTATACAGTTACTATTGCATAAGATTTGATTTACTAGTTTTAAAGTGTTGAAAAGCAATTTCCATTTCAAAATCGCAAAGTGTCTCTCTTGCTTTCACTTCATTTTGAAAAAGAATTTTGTTGAGTACAGTCGCTTTAAAAGTAATTTAGTTTTGCACTTAGCTTTCTTAGCGTCATTTACACATTAAGAGAGCTGAATACCAATACATGCATGTGCATTTTCATCTTGAATGCTTGGCTTGATTTAGGATTGTGCATATTAGCGTGTGCTCTGTGCTCTGTGAAGAAAAGATGCTTGACATTCTTCCCCTTAGTAGCTAGGATTTTCATTGCTGAAAGAAGATAAAACGTCTGTTTATCATCTTAGATTGCATTTAGGAATTATACATACATCACGTGGTGAACCTGAAAGACAAACTGCTAAGCAAGATCAACTTAAAATAAATCTCAATGAATCTAACAACGCTTTGGAACTTAACACAACATTTAGAGGTCTAGGCTAGAGACGTATTCCAGCGTCGTAAATCCTGGTAACTCTTGCTTTCAGTGCTGGTTGGGTGATTCCTCCACTCTGAGACGATAAGTGCTAGTACGGACTTGTGCTCCCACGTACCATCGTGTATATATTGGGAGACCACTATAGGCTGCATCCTTTATCCTTAGGAAGCCGTGTCTGCCGCCCTATCAATCGTAATGCACTGAACACAACATTCGGGAAGACTGACTACCATACCGTAAAAAAATTTCTGTAGTTTTACGATTGGTTTGGTAATCATCTTTGCCTAGATCTCCAGAGAAGTCCATTTTGCTCATTTTCAGACTCCTTAAAGGAAAAGGTCCTCTAAGCACTTGTCACTTCAAGCTCAATAAAAATTGAAGGTGACTAGAGTCATCTTTTGTTTTTTCTCAACTCTTTAAAATTGAAAAACAAGTTGTGTCCAAGCGTCTAAAAATTTATTTTAAATCGGAATAACGTCACAAATTTCCCCATTGATCTTCAGGTTGAGAAAATGGAGTGTGCCAACCAAGGATTTCCCCGTGAAGTAAATCCTAGTCCCTTCCTATCTTGGGGAGATGTTGGTCCACCCCATATGGCCACTTTGTCACTTCCAGGATTTACAATCGGTTTACTGGTCTGGCTCTTCTCTACCTCTATCGTCCAGAATCCCACAATTCCTAAATAGTCTAACCAGCAACTAGACGACACTAGAGTTGCCTCCTAACCTTATACTTCATCTGATTCTCCTTCTCCTCCTTCTTCTTCACTTGACAAAATTGATAAAGCTAAAAGTCAAGTAACTGAGAAGAAGAAGAAGCAGAAATAAAAAAAGAAAAGAATAAAAAGGAACCAAAATCGAAAGGGAACAACCAAGTATCGTCTAGCAAAAACCCACACATCGCACAGTCAAAACCTAAATATCCTTGTGTCATTTGCAATGGAGACCACTTTCACCAAGATTGTCCCTATATCCCTCGGATCTTAAGGGACTAGTCTCCTCGTTTGCACCATCCAGTAGCATCAACCTCTGGCGATCATGTTGAATGCTCACCGTCAACCAGTGAAAGTGAAGCACGTGGACAAAGAAGGAATCCTAAACTTCCTTGTAAGTTGTGTGAAGGCGATCACACCGTCCACCGTTGTCCCTTCCTTGAAGAGGCCAAAAGATTTTTAGATAGTCATCTGGTTTCACTGTTACGACTTCCTCTTGGATATCAAAAACTCTTGCTGAGTCCTCCACCAGATGAAAATCCAGCTGGCCCATCCTTGTGGTCAGCTGAGGCACCTATTGCTGAAAATGAACCTTTGGAATCCATACCAGACAAAATTCAAAAGGTCGATACGGTAGTTGACCCAGTATTGCCTTTAGAGTGTTCATCTTCGAACGATACCATCACTGAAGAGAAAGAGAACAACACTGTTCAAATTCTTTTCATCAACACCGACTCCAATGAGCTTGGGGGCAGTCCTCCCGTTCCTCTACTGTAGGAAGGAAGTTCGTCAGAGCCCTACCTGGCCGTCCATTCGGTCCCACCACCAAGCAACCTAGTGGTTTCCTTCGACTGGAATCTACTAGGTGGACCCTGTTTACCAGCTAGTGTACCATTCAGAATTATTGTACAAGCTTACAGAATGGTCATGGTTGGTACCATCATTCATGAAGGGGCTTCTGTGAGTATCCTTTCCTCAACTGCTTGGAAAGCGCTTGGTTTGCCATCGCTTTTGCCTAAAATGAGAAATCTAACAGGCTTTGATAAAGGAACCAGTCAACCTTTAGGGATCCTTCCAAATGTACCCATTACTTTGAGAAGGAAAACTATTCACATGAACTTTATGGTAGTTCAAGGACCTTTAGATTACAATCTACTCCTTGGATGTGACTATATTTATTGCATGGGAGCCATCATCTCCTCACTCTTTAGAGTAATGTGTTTTCCGCAAGAAGGTAGAATGGTCAAGCTCGTAGAACAAATGTCATTCCCCGGTTCACACATCACAAATAGTCAAATGCCATCCCTGAATGGTCCTTTCACGCAAGAAATGTCTCATCGGTCTCCAGTTCGTCCACCTGATGAGCGCGAGTGATTTAGGAAGATGTGAATGAAACCCAGGGGGCATGCACCTTGGTCTGTTTCGACAGGAAAACCTTGGGTATAGGGTTGATTTCCGCAAGGGATATATGACTAGTTTGGCGAACCCACCCTCACAGGAAAATGGGAATAGACTGGAATAAGATACCTTCGTTAAGGTTATGCCGAGTGACTCTACTCCCCTTTGTCTGTTTCGATAGACATCGCCAAGAAAGAATTTTATCTGCTACGCGGATGAACCTTCCTTGGTAACCTGGAAATTTTTTCACTATACCTGGGGGCATGCAAACCTTTTGTAAGCAAGCAAGAATTGACCAGCTAACGTTAGCTCTATGATTCTGTTGACTTCAACCATCTAGGTCGGGTGAATGGCTAGAACCATTCACCTTTGCAGGGGCAATCTGTGCGCTGGCAAAGTAAAGGAAAAATTGTCCTACCTAGCCTTGATGGTGATATTAGTAGTTAAGTAGAGAGGTGTATTTGGTCATTCCTAGCATGCATACAAGGGGCTTCGGGGCAAAGCTTCAAAAGGTGCAAGCTCCATAAAAAATGGCATCTTGAATGAGACATTTCCTATCATACGACTGGCGAGCAATGTTGTCACAGAGTTCAAGATCGTTAAAAATTAAACTCTCCACGAGCAGTTTTAGCGCATAGTTCAAGCTCACTAAAAAATAAAAATAAGTCATGAGCAAGTGTTTCTCCTTGCGTTTAAGCTCATTAAAAAATGAACGGGTAAATAATCATTATGAATGACTTATCGCCAGCTTTTGAGCCTTGGTCGTGTTCTCGCCATCACCTCCACTCTGTTTTTAGCCGATCATTCACCCCCATATGATTGTTTACCCCTTCGAGGAACATC
>APFE031530045.1:0-58493 GCA_000404065.3 Pinus taeda | reverse complement strand
CCTAAACCCTAAACCCTAATTGGTATTTGGGTTAGTGCAATCTCGGGCATAGTGTCCTGGTCCTACGCAATTGTAGCATATCAACTGTCCTCACCCTCTACCAGGTCCTCCTCCGCCTCGGCCTCATCCACGCCCCTGAAATCATGTCCGTTCCATCCTTACGCTCTGGTCAGGGGGTCGTGTTTCTGCCTAAACCCTATAGGCGAGAGTTTTATCCATCATTAATTAATAACTCCTACAATTACGCTCATCATGCCCTACCAATCTACAAAAGTTGCATAACAGTTATTGTGATGTCTCTACAAACTTTTGCAGTAGATGGCAGTTATCCATGGCATGTTTTCCTGCTACTTGACATACAACGCACCACAATGCAGGCCCTGCGCTAGGTCGTACTTGAGCTTCTAGCCTCAAAGGCATCATTGCTCCTCCTATAATATAGTTCGCAAAGACCGGGCAATGGTCCTTGTCATGCCCTTGACTCTTGCATTTAAAGCACCATACCTCCTCACACACCTTTGGTCGAACTGTTATGTCCTGCTTCAGACTTTTCATCTCAAGGCACATATTTTTCAATTGCGCATGGATCTGCAGGACCCCCAGATTTGGATCTTGCATCGGTGTTTCATACAGTCTCATTGCAATCTCCAAGGCCCCTTCCTGATTTGTTATATTTTGCTGTGACAACGCAACCCTCAAGTGTGGTAGTAATGAAGCCAAAAACCACTCATGATGTTGTTTGTCTGTCAAATTCATGTTGGCTTCACAGATTGTACACTTCAACCTCTGATCTAGTCCCCAAGGTGTCTCACCTGGTTGCATCGCGATTTCTTTGAATCCCACAATCGATTGGGCCTCAGATTTATGCCTACTAAATTCTCTATTCAGTGATGTCTGGCTATCTGCCACTCCAGCATTCAGGTTATCATTAGAGTACTTGATATACCAGGTCAACGCGCGATCTTGCAGAGAACTAACCAATGTCATCTTCTTTATGTGATCATCTATAACACCCTGAGTTTCCCATACAACTTTCACAAGAAACCAGAATTGGTCTGGGTCCTCATTTCCCAAGCCTTTGAACAAAGGCAGCTTCACTGAAGTCGCAGGTGATGGTGGTGAAGTTGGAGGTGGTGTGGGTGGAGGTGGTATTAGCGGGAATCCTTGTCTTATTAACTGAATAGCACTTTCTGGAGAAACCTGCGCTATCTTTTCTTTGTCACCTCATGGGGGTGAAATCAAAGGACTATATTCAGGACCATTTTTTCCTTTGTTCCTGTAATTGTTTCCACTTCACATAGTCCTGAACATTAAGGTAGCTGCATAACCCATTTTTTGCATAATAGAATTTTAATCCAGGTGTTCAAAGATTTCACGTACTTACCTCGCGGTCTTTTGAAAAAGCGTCACTCTGCCTCGCTATAGCTAATTGAGGTGTCAACCGTGAATTCAATCACAAATCCTCCTATGACGAAATTGAGCCAATGATCGACGGCGTGGGAACTCTTGTCCTCAAATGCTTCCAATTTTTGTACTAGCTCTGGGATCCAAACAATAGGACCATCAAGTTTCCACCTTCCTTGGCTATCTGCTAGCTTCGTGATCCACTCATATAGCTCAACTGGAAAGGAGCAGAAAAAGATTTTGTGGATCTTTGTGCATAGGTATCTTTCCAACCACTGTTCTTTTGTCATTCGTGGGTTTTTGTTCTCCTATGCCGTGAATTCGTGGATCTTCCTATCCAACTAGTTTCTAATCTCCTTCTTAGATGGATTCCAATGATATGACATCACACATCTCTTATACAGATTCCGGTCCCGACAACAGAATCATTTGTTGGCTTAAGGGGGCCTGACCCAGATTCAATGTTAATATAGCCAAACAAATCCCTACACTACTGGCCCTTTCAGCATCAGCCCGGAGAGAACGGACTGAAGTCTCACCTGAAGCAGTATGGGGGGATGTTGGAACCAAGTTTCTACACCCTGAGATGGTCATGATAATCGGTTTATTCCTCTTGTTCCTGCCTTGGTGTAGGTCACTTCACTCTAGGGCTTGCAAGATGAGCCCTCTATTTTGTCCTTAAATACCTCCATGAAAGGGTATGATCGACCTTTGCACAGCGCTAACCTGCTATGCCGGTTCTTTCACGCTACTATGCAAGTGTACTATGCAGATTCCCAAATTATTCTAAGTGTATTACTTATTTTATTATATAAGTATAGTTAACACTGTGTAAACAAATATCCGTAATGTGTTCAGTTTTCCAATGTAATTGCATTCCTTTGCGCATCATATAAACATAACAAAGGAAATTCATACATAACATATCAAGATGAATCAATAGAAAAAGACATAGAAATTTCCGAATATTTCTCTTTATTGATATCTTCTCAGTGATTATAGACTCTAACCACCCTATGCACACAGCTACAAGGATCCGCGCACTCATTTGTGGACTTCTACCCCAGGCCTCTGCGCACTCAGTTGCAGAGCCTCTACCTACGCTACAACCCAAGACTTAGAATTCTTACTTCAAAGCTACCACTCTTTTACATTCTTGATGATTTATTATTGATGCCTCTAACTACTTAGAGCTTAGCTCTTTTTATACAATCCCATGGTCTGCGGACCATGGATAGATCTCTTATAGCCGACTTTACTTTACAAAACTAAGGGCGAACAACCCTTTATGACTTATGACACCTTCGTGCTCTGTGACCACAAAATGTGGAGACTTTACAATTTTATTACAAAATTTGACTCAAACATGGGCTTTTAGCCCCAAAACTATCCTTGGGGGATCCCACTCCAAACAATTAGTATATTTTTAATCGTAGATCATTAATTTTTATTAGCATCAAATAAATATAACCATTCAATAATGCACAATAATAAATACAATACACACAAATATTTTTAGGTGGAAACCCCTCTAGGACAAAAACCATTGAACTCTTCTTAGCATTTGTCTTTAAATATTTAGATCAAATTTTCATCTCCAACTGAAGGAAGCTCCAACCCTTTTATTTACAGGCTCCAACTTGTAGGATGATCCTACGCCATGTTTACCAATTGTAATTGGAAGGACGGCCCAACGCCCTATGCATGCAACAACCTGCCCTAACACCACCTTGTTTCCTTGAAGTGTTCTCAGGCTCCAACCTAAAGGTGACTCTACTCTCTTGCCTTGCACCAACCTACCACCCTGATTAGTCAGCGAACTGACTTTCATAATTTTTATATTGCATCCACCTATGCTCGATATCAATATGAAGGAACTTCAATATAAGAAATTGGTGTATAATCAATTCCGCCTCTTCTCAACTACGTATCAAATCCTAGCTATTGAATAACTTTGTCTTCACTATGTTATGTCTAAATCCCTAGCCCGATTCTGCATAAAACTCTATCAGTAATTAATTCATTTGCTCAGCATCTTTGAAATAAGTAATCAATCTAATTTCTTTGGCACTGTGAAACCCTAGCACCGCTCAACAACATCATCAATTTCAAACAATGTCAAATCTGTAGATCAAGAAGAAGCCCTAAATGGACATCATCTCAACTTGTAGAACAAATCCTGCAAAAATCCTGGCTGTAGCATAGGCATCAATAATTTTTCCTACATACTCATGGTTGAACCCTAGCATATCCACCCTCAAAACCTGATTGTTTTTCTTTTCAAATTCCAATTTTGAACAACCAATGCTCCCAAAAATAAAAAATAAAAACTATATGTAAAATTAAAGGTTTGACAAATCACCCCTTTTCAAGAGCCCTTCTACAAAATGGAAATGATTCGACACCGAAGCTACAAAATCTAAAACATTGGTCCACTAACGGTTAGATAGAATGAGAATCAAAATAGATTGGAATTTGACCTTGGCTAACATATTGAATTCCAAAACCAACTGGGACCAACAATTTTGGTTACCATATAATGTGCTTATTTGATTGATGTTTGATTATGTTTTATTAGCTCACACATTTATTAACAACTAATATTTCTAGCAAACTCATATTTCCAACAAACTCAGCATAGCACTACATGTATATGTTGATTTAGGCACCAGTCGAGTTGCCAATCATTTAATGTGTTAATAAAATAAATCTAAGGTTATTAAAATTCTTGCCCGAAATCCCAAGTGACATCCCCTATAACTTAGACGATATCCCAATACTCAACCCTGTAATTTTTTATTTAGAACTCTTGGATTGCCTCTGAACAGAAGAATTCTAAGACAATTTCTCTATGGTGAAGCAGAAGGTCTGAATTAATGAAGAATAAATCACAGTGTAGCCCTGAACCAAAGCACTATTTGACCTCGCTAATTAAACAGAGCTAGAAATTCACATGCATAATATTAGGCAAGCGAAGGTTGATGAACCTGCATGGTAGACACATTTTGAAGCCTACCTTAAATGGGCCAATACAAGAGACCATTGGAATGCTCAGACAAACCTCTTAGAAAAATTTTGAAACTATGACATTCCTGGTGCCCCATTAGTTGCAGACCCCCAGGGGATGAAAGAGTAGGCCGCCAAATACCTAGTTAGTAGGTACCACAATGCCAAGCTTCGGCTGAATAAACCAAATTCTATTTTTGGTAATACTATTCATCTGATATGTCCACAAGGATGTGACAACAGTGATAAGCAATACACAAAGGTGGTCTGTCTAGTATCCCACGGAGTAGTCCACGGGGATTAGACACCGGTGATAACCAATGCAACACATTCCCAACAATGTTAGTACTAAAATAGTTGAAGTAATTCAATTGCCTTAGTACAAGTGAAACAAACATGCATTACAAATGCTGAAAAATAGTGTAAGAAAAATCTACAAAACATGCATGAAAATGTGTTGGCCTTAGCAAGCTTCTTGTTGGGCGCGAGATCCCCCAAGGGAAGTTTTGGGGCTTAGAGCCCAGATTTTGGTCAAAAGTTGTAACCTCGATGTAAAGACTGCATTTTGTAGGTGTGGAGCGCGTAGTTTGTAAAAGAGTCATACATTTGTCCACTGTCAATCTTGTAATGTGATGTCAACTATAGAGATCTACACATGGTTTGCAGACCATGGGATTGTATAAAAAGAGCGAGGCTCTAAGTAAAAGATAGATCATGGAATAATAATGATAAGGATCAAGAGTTGAGTCGTATTTGAAGTGTAAAATCTATTGTTGGGTTGTAGAGTAGGAGAAGGCTATGCAGCTGAGTGCGCAGAGGCCTAGTAGTCTTCAGCTGAGTGCGCGGACCCTTGCAACTGAGTGTGCAGAGTGAGTCGAGTATGTAACAGTTGGAGCATTAATAAAGAGAAGTTCATATCCATTCTACATATTTATTTCCTATTTGATGCATCTGTTACATTGAATATACATTACACTTTTAATTCTTATATGATGCGCGAATATGTATGAATGTGTTGAATAAGTGAATGAAAAATAGAATATCTGTTTACGCGAAGTTAACTAAGATATTTAGGAAGATAAGTAAGATACGAGATATAATTTGGGGAAATAGCGCGTGACGCTGCCATAGTAGCATGGAAGCATCCCAGCTCCCATTAGTGCTGCACGAAGGACAATTATAACAAATTGTGAGGGTATTGAAGGTTAGGATAGTGTGCGAAGGTAGGCACAATTGGACTAAATCGGCACCTCAGACAACTCAAGGGTGCCGAAACTTGGTTCTAGCATTCCCCCATACTGCTTTGGGTGAGACTTCAGTTCGCACTCCATGGGCTGATGCCAAAAGGACCAGTAGTGTAGGGATTTGTTTGGCTAATTAACTCCGAACTTAGGTCAGGCCCCCATAAGCCAACAAATGGTTCCTTTGTCAGGATCGGAATTTGCATAGATATGTCTAATGTTGTATCGTTGGAATCCAACTAAAAAGGAAACTAAAGGCTAGTTGGACAGAATAATTCATGAGTTCACGACATAGGAGAACAGGAACCCACGATTGTCAAAAGAAGAGTGGTTAGACTACTACCTGTACACAGAGATTCACAAAATATTCTTCGCGTCTTTCCCTACTGAGCTGTACGAGTGGATTGCAAAGAAAGTATATAACCAAGGAAGGTGGAAACATGACAATCCTATTGTGTGGACCTGGAGTTAGTGTGAAGGTTGGAAGCATCGGAGGATAAGATTGTGTTTGTCATTGGTCATTGGCTCGATTAGATTATAGGAGGATTCATTACTGAATTTGCAGTTGACGCCTCGGTTAGCTACAGTGAGGCAAAGTGACGCTTTCTCAAAGGATCGTGAGGTAAGTACGTAAAGTCTTTGAATACTTGGATTAAAATTCTATTGTGTAAAAATAGGGTTATGTAGTTAACTTGATGTTCAGGGCTACACGAAGTGGAAAAGCTTATAGGAACAAAGGAAGTAAGCAACCCGAAACTAGCCCCTTGATTTCACCTCCACGAGGGAACGAGGAAGAGCTCTCGAAGGTCTTTCTGCGAAGTGCGATCCATCTAATAAGGGAAAGAATTTTGTGAATACCACCCCCACCCACACCACCACCAGCTTCACTTCCATCATCTCCATCTTCACCCATACCACCTCCGCCACCACCGCAATTCAATATGGCAAGCACAATGAAGTTTCCTGTGTTCAAGGGATTGGGAAATGAGGATTCAAACCAATTATGGTTCGTTGTAAGAGCCGTATGGGAGGCACAAGGAGTTACAGATAATAATATAAAGAAAGTGACAGTAGTTAGCGCCCTGCAGGACCGTGCGCTGACCTAGTATATTAAGCACTCCAATGATAATCCAAATGCGGGAATCATGGATATCCAAGCAGCACTAAATAGAGAATTTAGCAGACCGAAGTTTGAAGCATAGTCAATCATTGGATTCAAAGAAATTACGATGCTACTAGGTGAGACTCCTTGGGAGTTGTATCAGAGACTAAAATGAATGATTCGTGAAGCTAATATGAATCTGATGGATGGACAACATCACGAGTGGTTTGTAGTATCACTGAGTTCTGAGGAGTGCGCTATCACAACAAAAGCTAACGACTCAGCCCGAGGCCTTAGAGATCATGATCAGGATGCATGAGACCTTGATGCAGGATCCCAACTTAGGAGTTGAATAGATCCACATGCAGCTGAAGAATTTATGCCTTGAGATGCAAAGTCTGAAACATGACAGGATGGCTCGACCAAAAATGTGTGAAGAGGTATGGTGCGTAAAATGTAAGGGTCAGGGTCATGACAAGGACCACTACCCAGTTTTCGCGAACTAC
Source organism: Pinus taeda (assembly GCA_000404065.3). Taxonomy (NCBI): domain Eukaryota; kingdom Viridiplantae; phylum Streptophyta; class Pinopsida; order Pinales; family Pinaceae; genus Pinus; species Pinus taeda. The sequence goes on along the minus strand of APFE031530045.1, from coordinate 51,234 downwards.
CTCACAGGAGGGGGGTTGATGCCTTTAAGGTCGGAAGCGCAAGTAGGACCAAGCGCGACGCTTGCTTTGTGGTGTGCGATTTGTCAAATAGCTAGAAAACATGCTACAGACAACTGCCATTTGTTACAAAAATATACGCAAAATTCACAACAATTTTTCTACAACTTTTGTAGATCAATGGGACACAATGAGTACACTTGTAGAAGCTATGAGTTGATTATGGATAGGACTCCCACCTATAGAGTTCAGGCCAAAACACAACCCCTAGACCAGAATGTAGGAATGGCGTGAATAGGATTTCAGGGGCACAGACGAGGCCAAGGCGGAGCAAGACCTGGAAGAGGTCGCAAACAGTTGATATGCTACAATTGTGAAGGGCTAGGACATTATGCCCACGATTGCATAAATCCAACACACCCATTGTGTTTGTATTGCAACTTGTTTGATCATGAGACAAAATATTGTCTTAGACTGATAGCTAGGATATGCGACAAAGGAGCACTAACACCTACCCCGACTTAGAACCTCTAGATGATGAGGTCTAAGCCACGCGAGGTGTTAGATTCGGTCTGGTTATCCCTCCGTCAGAGATTAGAACTCTTTTTGCATTTCATGTTTAGGTGTCCCATCAGTTTCGATCAGTTGTATTTCATAAGGCATGCCATAAATCTAACGGAAAGGTTTGAGTCACTCATTCCTTGAAAGGTTATTTGCAGCCCTGTTTCAATTCCTAGGTCATGACAAGTGTTCTCGGTCATTAGGTCTATGGTTAAGTCAATTTGGTTTTTGCAAAGTCTAATAAAGCCAACAGGCCAGAGGGAGGTCCTCGATAGGTGGTTATCTCAAAGATTTTTATCATTATACGGATAGATTAGGACTTCTCTTCAAAACTCTGTTTTGAAGATAAGTCGACATTTCATTTTTTGTAATAAATTTTCAAAAATTTCAGTTCTTGAATTGTCCAGGCGCAGCCCTGGTCTCCTTTGCCAGATCATATAACAGCTATCCCTGCAAAAATCAACAAAATACTGTCAGTCCAAACCTCAGAAGAAGCAAGAGAAAGTCAAAAAGCAGTATTGTATTAAAAGACCAAAGGTGGAAAAGTTCCAAACATTATAAAGTGGGTTATTGAACCAATTTAAATCAAATCTGATTTGGTGAGATTTTTTCTTCACATATAAAAAAGGCAAACAACTTCATTTGTTCAAAACTCCAAAGGTAGAAATCATGTTTGAGTTTGTGAAGGTCGAAGTCATGTTTCAAACCTGTGGACAACGTTTGGAGGCGTGCGCTACGCATTGGGTCTATGCGCTACACATAGAGTGCGCGCTACGCGCTGGGCCTCACTAGCCAGTGTAAAAAAACATAGTGGCGACTCCACTGGGGAAGATGGTTTGATGTTGATGTGACATTTGACTTTTGACTTTTTGATTGTCTTGTCCTAGTACATGAAATCAAGTTGCAGATCTGATGCTGATGGTGGACAACAGTCAGACACATATGAAGGCTGAAACATTCACCTGGCGACTCCAACTCGATCCAAACATTCCAGTGCTCGCTGATCCATTTATGCAATGGTAGGGTATGTGGCAAACCCTGCACTTTGTGAAGTTGTAAAAGAAGTTAGAGATTGGTTAGTGGATATTGAAATTAATGAAGAATTTTTCAGTGCCTTGCTTCAATGTTTGAAATCTCCAAAGTTCCCTCTTGAAACTAAAACTGGTGTCTGTGAGTTAATTGTTGAAAAACTTGAGAAGGAGATTTAGTATTTGAATGAGCAGATCCAGTCATATGATTTCCGAGATCCTAAAAGGTTCTTGGAAACTCTTCCTCCTTCGAAACAAGAAATAATAGAGTTGCCTACAAATGTTTGCATTGATAGTGTGCAGCTGGAGGTATGTATTGCGGAGTTGGGGCAGCAAACAGAGTCTGGCTTTTGCAATCCTATTGCAACATACATGGAAATGTTTCTCAATTTGATTGATAGATCAGGCTGTCTTTTACGTGACCAGGCTCATTACATGCATGAAGGGTTGCCAACAATTACATCTGTGTCCTGGTGGAAGCATTCTCAAGCGGCATCATTCTCAGATTTACTTGAATGGTTGATCTGGCATTTCAGTATTACCTGATCTATTGTTTTTGCAGCCAAGTAGGGTAGCTTTTGTAAATAAATAAGCAGCTAAAGGGCAGAATTTCATTCTAGTTTCATTATAGTTTAGCTTGAAGTTTGCCGAGTCAGTTTTTCAATCATTTCAGTCAAGTTTCAGTCCATAAATGAGTCGGAAGTGTCGTGTTGTCTGTTGAAATAATGACTCCATAGCCCAATGGATGAAGGCACTGTCTAGCTCTTATAGAGATCTATTGTTCTTGGCATCTCCGAGGAGCTACCATCCCCATTGGAGCCAATGTTAGAGTCGGTCTGGTTATCCCTCCGTTAGAGATCAGAACTCTTTTTGCATTTCATGTTTAGGTGTCCCATCAGTTTCGATCAGTTGCATTTCATAAGGAATGCCATAAATCTGATAGAAAGGTTTGAGTCACTCATTCCCCTCGTGCTTGGCACTGCTGGCTTAGGTCTATTCATAAAAATCAAGTCTTGAAAGGTCATTTGCAGCCCTGTTTCAATTCCTAGGTCATGACAAGTGTTCTCGGTCATTAGGTCTAGGGTTAAGTCAACTTGGTTTTTGCAAAGTCTAATAAAACCAACAGGCCAGAGGGAGGTCCTCGATAGATGGTTATCTCAAAGATTTTTATCATTATACGGATAGATTAGGACTTCTCTTCAAAACTCTGTTTTGAAGATAAGTCGACATTTCATTTTTTGTAATAAATTTTCAAAAAATTCAGTTCTTGAATTGTCCAGGCGCAACCCTGGTCTCCTTTGCCAGATCATATCACAGCTATCCCTGCAAAAATCAACAAAATACTATCAGTCCAAACCTCAGAAGAAGCAAGAGAAAGTCAAAAAGCAGTATTGTATTAAAAGATTAAAGGTGAAAAAGTGCCAAACATTATAAAGTGGGTTATTGAACCGATTTAAATCAAATCCAATTTGGTGAGATTTTGTTCAAAACTCCAAAGGTAGAAATCGTGTTTGAGTTTGTGAAGGCCGAAGTCGTGTTTCAAACCCGTGGACAGCGTTTGGAGGCGTGCGCTACGCTTTGGGTCTGTGCACTACGCGTAGAGTGCACGCTACGCGCTGGGCCTAACTGGCCAGTGTAAAAAAAGCAACGGCGCTACGCACACAGGTGTGCGCTACGCATTGGGTTCGGGCGCTACGCACTCAGTCACAACCCCAAATTTTTTTTGTTAATGCAACCAGATCTTGCCAAATCAACTCCAAAACTTGCAAGTAGGTGTTTCATGGCTGCTCAGTCAATTCTAAATTGTTTGTAGTATGTTTGAGGTGGAAAATTTGATGTATTGGGTGTAGAAAAATGAAACCCTATGCTCATACCAAAATCATTCCTTAGAGTTTTTTTTTTTTAAAGACATGTGGGTGGCTTTGTGAAGATTTTCCCATTCTCCATTGGTGAAATACAGTCCCATACTCATTTGTCAAGTTTTAGCCAACATCACAAAGGGTGCACTTCACACTTTTGTTCATTTGTCAAAACTGTCCTTGTGATCAAAACAGTGACTGTTTCATGCCAACACACTGAAATAGAGTTATTACCATTATGGCTTAATTCTTATGATGCTTCGGTAAACATATTTTGGTTTTGAGTATGCATTGAAATTTTGATTTCACCACCCCTATATCAACATACATATTGCAGACATTGTATTTTCAAAGCCATGTTAGACACAGATTCAGTTTATGAGCAGGAGAATGACGGTGATTCCACAACAGAGGGTAAAGTGCCACAGAGGCCTCACAGAGGTGGCAAAGGTGGTAAGCATCTCAAGGAAGAGCCCACTTCTTTGGTTCAATTGCAGGCTTGCCTGCTTGCAATGGATTGTTTTCGTCTTCAGTCATGCTATCACTATTGTGAGCTAATTTCACAAATTCAGCATCATCATGAACTAGCTCATTTGTTTGTTCTACATTTACATGATGGCCATGTAAACCTCACCGGAGTTGATTTCATTTTGTCACCAGAGACTATTGCAGAGGCCACTGGGATACCAAATATTGGAGAGAAATGGAATAAGCGTCAGCAGTTAGAGAAATCCTATTGTGAGTCGTACATCAAACCTGGATATATGAGGCACCTGAGCAGGGTTTTTCCTTTCCAATACCTGAGTGTTCAATTTTCACCTTTGATGAAACTCATCATTCGGTATTTCATTTGTGAGGGCAGATTCTCGCGTCTTTATGTGTACCATGTCTGATTGTTGATGCATTTTACAAGGGTACGTTTGATGAACATTCCATACTTCATGTATCGCAACATAGAGAGGATGGTTGTTTTATTACAAAAGAAGACCGCAGCACAACAACATAGAATTATTTATCATTACGCGCTGATCAAGATCGTAGTGGTTCATCAGTTGGCATAGCAGGGCATTACCTGGGAGGATTTTATTTCTCGACACTTTTTCACAGTGCCACAGCCACCTCCAGAGATAGTTCATGATGAGGGAGAGCCTTCACATCAGTTTGACATTCCTGAGACTGAGCATGTTAATGCTCCAGTGTATGTGACATACCAGCGAGGCCACAGGGCCTTATTTGCATCTACACGACGAGTACTATCTCCATCCGGGGTGTAAGGGGTCTCGTTGACTCCATTAGTAGCGCGAGTATTATCTCCACATGATGTGGAAGGGGTCTCACCTTCTTCTTCAGCACAGGTATAGATCCAGGACAGGGGCAAGAGGCCTATGCATGATGAGGGTCCTTCAGGAGGCCGAGACACTGATTTCACGATCATTGATGTTGATGCGAGCTCTCCTAGCTCGGAGCTAAAGGAGATCATCCAGGAGCAAAAAGCTGAGAATGACTCATTGAGAAATAAATTGCAGATGGCTAAGTGGGTGATAAACTACCTGGAGCAGTGTAACAAACAGCTAGAGGATGAACATACACTTTATGAGCTGCGCCAAACCCGTGAGGATCGAGAATTGGCCCGAAAGAGACCGGGTGATATGACACTGGCTGATCAAGAGTCTATGCTCATCCATGTTAACACTCATCTGGAGAAATTGTTGGCAAAGGCCAATAGAGACAAATACATGTTTCGTCATATGAAAAATCATTATTGGGCTCGTATGCATGTCTGTAAAGCAAAAATGAAGATTCTAAAGAGGCAGTTGAGCAAAGCACTAAAATAGCGAAAAAAGCCTGATCCACTCCAGATTTTCGTTGAGGCTTCATTGGCTGGACACGATACATGATGGAGGGTCTTCACTCCAAATTTGAGCAAATTCGGAGAAATTTTTGTCATTTTGAAAAATTTTGGCCTAAAAGCAGGTTTTTTCAGCTCAACGCGTAGCTCGTCGACGCGCTCGCTTTTGATCGGGAAACATGTTGAAGGAAAACTTTATATTTTTGGGTTTTTCATGGTGATTTATGCATGCTCAGCTATTGCCAAAGAATTTCATCAAGTTCTGGATGATCAAAGGGCCCAAAAACACCATGAAAACCACTTTGCTGCCACCTTTTGCTCCAATAGGAAGTACTTCTGGGAGAATGCAATTTTGATGGGGAAAATGAGCTCCAAATTGGGAAATTCCACTTGGGTTGGAAATTAGACATCCAGGGATTTCCAAAGAGCTATCATGAGCTCAATTTGGATGTCAGGAAGTGCCCCAAAAACATGCTGAAAGGTGCGCTACGCATGGAGATCAGGGCGCTACGCATAGAGGTTTTTGGTCAAATTTTCATCCTCCAGCTCAGGAATTCGGCCAATTTTCACCAGTTTCACTTCTTGATGTAATTTTTGACTTCTCTTGATGTAATTGACTGAACATGATGTAATTTTGGCACCTAGTTACTTGTTCTAGAAGATTCATTCACCAAAGAGTGAAAATTTAATGAATGAATCAATTTCCTACCTTATAGAGGCAAGTTGTTTTGACTGCCTAGATTGTAGTGCTTTGTTTATAGTTGGTTGAAACAACTCCTAGGATGATGAGCTCGACCCCTAGAGGCAAGGTAATGGGTTGGCTTGCCTATATTATGTATTTTCTAAGTCATTTCAGGGTTGGACACTTTGGATGCTTTGGCATACTATTGTACATATTTTCTCTGCATTTTTGGCTAAGGAAAGACCAGGGTTTTGCAGCACTGTTTGGGATTCATGTGGCTTTATGTGTTGATGGTGTGCTTCTTTCAGTATCTGTAAGTTGTTATGTGTGTCATTTTCCTTCTCTCATCTTCTGCAATTGAACAAATGAAGTGTTAAGGTAGAATCCATAATTTGATATGCTCTGTCTTTAAGTTTGTTTGATTTTCTATGTTTTCATCTGTTTAAGGAGAATCCTTGAAAGCTTCTTGCTCTCCTTAGCTCCTCACCAGTCTGATCCATCCATCTCTTTCACTTTTAAAGCATCAAGACAATCACGTTCCTTGCCCCAATCGGACCTCTGCAAAAACTGTGTCTCATTCCCGCACCCAAATTTGCCTTTCCCTGTTTCAACACAAAACCCCAAAAAATCAACTTCAAACTCCTTGTACTTCATACCTAGCCTAAAATTAATTATCAATTTAGTCATCTTGAGCCTCATCGATTACCTTTTGCCGAGATTGACCCAGAGAGAGCCCTCTCCTGTCCTCGTAGGGATAGCTACGAGGATGAGCGTGGTTTGATGTAGCCTTGAGTTTTACCTTATTTCAGCCTAAGGTAGATTTGAGCGCTAACACGAGGAAGATCTGAATGTGAAATTGTGCTCCAGGGTGGGATCACGATGGGAGATGACAAAGTCAAATAGATAGAAGATAGTACTTGCATTCGCAAAGCTCTAGAAAAAGAAGCGGAGTTTGATTTGGAGCGCACTCAGGAAACCTTCATGGAGGCTAATAAGAGCTTCGCTGATGCCTCCACTTTAGGAAGCAAAGATAGACTGGAGCCAAAGATGGAGCCATCCATGCTCACAATGTTCTTGGAAACATGTATGAAATTACTGCGCAACTGTAAAACTGTGAAAGGGTTACAGGAACTCATTAATAGATGTGTTGGGACTGCGCTAAGAGAACCACGCGTAGTCAAGAAGACCGGAAAACACAAGACAAGAATAGGAAGAGAAATGAGACTAACCGCACAGATCGGGGAATATGAGATGGATCAAGTTATCCTGGATTTAGGATCAGATGTGAATGTCCTGCCGAAATAACGCAGAGTTTAGTTTCTTCAGTGGCAACATTTATTTATATTTACATAATTATTAAATACTTTATTGGCACACCATAATAAAATTTAAAGTGGAATTTCGTCTAACTTGCTTATTAGAAAGTGCATAAATAAACTTTAACTTGATTATTTTTTTTAACTAAGCACTTTAAAGTGGCATCTAGGGATTGCTTCCCCTTGTGGGATGTAGAGAACATGCAGATCTATGTTCCTTCTCCTCGGGCTATGGAGTCTTTGTTGTGAAAAAACACACTTTCTCTAGAAATGTAAATGAAACCAGATATATATAATGATTATGATGAAAAGAATTAACTCAATACTGGATGTAATGTTTTAAATACTTCCCATTGACTGGCAATGGGAAATATTCTCTTTCGAAATTCTGAAGAATGAAGATGTTATTGCCTTTGACTTCTGCAATGTTGAAAGGTCCCAACCAAAGATTATCGAACTTTCCTTACTTTCCTCTTTCTTCTCTTATTTCATCCCATCTATGAACCAAGTCTCCTTGCCCGAAATTCCTTTCTCTAGCTTTTCTATCAAATAAACTTTTCACCTTGTCCTGATATTGTAGAATTTTTTGTTGAACTTATTCCCTATCCTGATTTAGTTCAATAATTTGATTTATCCTTTTTGAAAACTCATCAGTCTCTTCATGTGAATCCTACAAAAATTTCATGATTGGAAATGCTAATTAAGTAGGGAAAAATAGATTATATTCCATATATTCCATAAACAAGCTGAAAAGGACATTTACCCATAGACCTCTTAGGTGAAACCATGTTTTCCCATACTGCATATATCAAATGATTGTCTCAGTTTCTTTTATGATATGCTAATACCTATCTGATGACTTTGATCAGACTTTTGTTTCATGATTCTTCTAGACCATTCACTTGTGGATAATAATGTGTTGAGTGATTTAATGAAATTTGATATTTTTGACAAAATTCAATCATTTTAATGCTACTAAAAGCTTGAGCATTGTCTGTAACTATTTGTCTTGGACAACCAAATCTAGATAGAATGTTTTCTTCAATAAATTTCATAACTACAACATTAGTTGCATTCCTCACAGGAATAGTCTCTACCCATTTTGTGAAGCAATCAATTGTTGTAAGTATCTGTGTTGATTACTTGAATAAGGAACTATTTCTCCAATAAAATCTAATCCCAACTGTAAGAAGGGAGGTTCAACTGAAACTGGAATGAGGGGGGCAGCAACAAATATTTTTTTCCCTGCAAAAAATTAACAAGGAATGCAACTTGTTACTTTTGAACCAACCCGTGTAAACAACTTTGGCCAATAGAATCATGCTTTGAGTATTTTGTGTGTTGTTTCTTTCCAAGCATAATGACCTCCACAAACTCCTTCATGAAATTGTTCAATCACGCCTTCTATTTCACTTTCAGACAAACACAATAAGAGAATATTTAATGGATCCTTCCAATACAAATTTTCATTTACTATATAGTGTTTCATTGCTCTGAGCTTAAGAGATCTACATTGATTCCTTTTGAATTGAAGAGGGCATTCGAAATCACGTAGAAAATGTACAATATATTTATACCAATCTGACAATTAAAAAATTTCATCAATATGAAAAGGAAGTGGTATAGGTACTGAATTGGAACAAGGTTCTTGTGAATTCTTCTCCTCTAAAACAGAAGAAGGTTCTTGTGGATTCGTCTCCTTTGAAACCTACATAATTGAGTTGATGCCAAAATTTTTTGCAATTTGATTATGCCATCATCTTAGCTAGACCTTTTCCCTTCACCAGCGTTGTAGGTTTGAAATCTAGATCAAACTCCAAGATCTTAGCAATCCATCTCCCCCTCTTTCCATCTATATTAGGCTGAGTTAAAACTATCTTTATTGCATTATTAGGTACATAAGAAATTATGGGAGAATGCATGACATAGATTCTAAAATATTTCGGAACTTGTACTAAAGCATAAGCCTATTTTTCTATTATGTCATATTTAAATTCTACATCCCCCATGACTTTTATGAAGAAAGCAATTGGTTGCTCATGTTGGTCTTCATTTTTGTACAATAAAGCTGTTGTTATTGAATATCACGATTGGAAAATATAGGTGCTTTGGAAATTTCTTTCTTGATCTGAGAAAAAGAGAATATAGCTTGTGTACTCCATTTGACTTCATTATCTTTCTTGAGCATATCAGTAATGTCTTTAACAATTTCAGCATAATTAGGTATGAACCTTATTAAAAAAATTATCTTCCCTAAGAATGATTGAATTTCTTTCTTGTCTCTAGGCAGACTGATTATCTAAATAGTTGAAACTCTTTTAAGGTTAATTGTAACTCCTCATTTTGAAATAATATGTCCTAACTGTTAGAAAATCAGAAAGGCAGGTAAATTTTATTTATATTGATAATTACTTGTGATATTCTTATATTTTCTTATGCTCTTATTTTATCTTTAGTTCATTAAGAAATTACCAAAATAATAACACAAAGATCACAAACACCAGATGTAAGTAGATAGCTAGGGAAAAACCCCTATCTAGGAGAAACCTAGTCAACAACTCTTCTTAATAATTTCATGAGATGATCCAAGACTCCTTAACCTAAACTCAGACTTCCTCCAACAACCAAGTCAACCCTTCCCTTCTTTTGCAGAAGATAACCTTCTAGCAACAACTTCAACCTAGCAGTCGCCCAACAAAATCTTCCACCCATCAAAAAATTTGGCCTGTCAGCAAATAGCCCAGTAAATCCACATGTGAGAGAGAGAGACAACCCGAAAACTTTGATTTTTCCTTCTCCAACAAATCTCATTCTCTTGGAATTTCACATCTTTTCTACCTCCTCTTTGATATCGAACTTGTGTGAGATATTATCTCCAAATGAATCGAACTACTTGTATATATACCCTTTTATAGAGTTCAATTTAACCTCTTTTAGGTCAACTTGATCAGGCAAGGGTCGACTTAGTGTGGAGGTGACAAATGACTTATTTTACTGAATAATAATTCTTTTTACATGATTCAAAAGCCCAATAATTCTTTTTCTCAATAATAATTCTTTAAATGGACAATGAATCTAATGACTCAAGACAAAACCTAGAAGTCCTCAATGGGGACTTTGACCTAAAACATGATGACCCAAGCATGAAACCCATGCTTTAACAAGTTATAATAATAATAATAATAATAATTTATTTTTCTTTCTTTTGATAAATACATTTCATTATGACTCAAATATAATTATGAAGACCGAACCTAGTTACATTCTTCAACACTCCCTCTTAACTAGGGAGGTATTCATACATACATATACAAGTACATGGAAGATCTCAAAACACATGAACCATGAAGAGTTTTAGGCACTTACGGTGCCACGGACTAGATTATTGACCAGGGAAAACTATCCTGGTGGGACTAAGATGGACTAAATCCTTTAGCCATTCTAGGTACCATTAGGCTTAGTTGCTAACTATAAACCCAGGGAATTGGGTGTGTAATGTAACGTCATAGCTCTATGACCAACGCCACCCTCCCTACTACTTCAAGAACTAGACATCAACACATATGTTGCCCAGATGTCCTCCCAAGAATTTTACACACACAATGCTTCAATACATCAAATATATCTCTCGATCAAACAGATCGGTAAAATAGATCATGCTTCTAAAACTTTGAGAGATTTACCCAATCAATGAAAACCCCAATCAGTAAAATCTTCCAAATACTAATGAGTAAACAAAAACCTTCAGGGTTTTCAAACTTCTTGATGTTGCTTCACAATCTATCACAGTAGGACTTAAAGACTTTCCAAACAAAAATTGACAAAGGTTTCCTTAATCATTCAACTTCCTTTCTTATTTCACATTCAACAACCAAATACAACATTCCTTCTTTCAGTAGCACTTCGATATGCATGTTGTAACATAATTTGGTTTTGATAAGTTAGATCTTTTATTCCATTTTCAAATAAGGATTGTGTGTAAATTGTTCTTGAATGCCACAATGATTGAAATTATGTTTAGGTCATACAGTTTAATCATGACTGAACTCATTTAAATTTATGTTAAATAGATTAGTGAATGAAGGTTTACCAAACAGTTTAAACTTGGTAAATCAGTAGCTAGGTAGAAATAACATTGACTCAATAGTTTAATTTGAGTCAATGGTGAAATAAGTGATAGGATAAGATAGATGTACATAAAATAAAAATGATTTGGATATAATAGCTTAAGTGCACCCTGCAAAGCAAGAAGAGAAAAGGTTAGATTAGAAAAATAATGGAATGCAAAGGGTAGGTAGGAGCATTATGGTAGTTAGAGGAAAAACATGAATATTTTATCCTAAAGTCAAATGTCAATTATTATTTTCATGTGCAGAAGACAAAGGATTAAATTTGTACTTTAAAGATTAATATATCAAATAATTTTGGTGTATTAATCCCTATTCCTAAGTTCTAATACCCAAACTCACCCCCCACTCATATTTTTATCCATTTCCCTATTCCTAATTTTATTACCACACCGTATACTCCAAATATTCCTCACTATGCATTAAATTATTTTCTCCCGACCCTACTGAGAAATCCATCACCTCACATTAACACTCTACCACCTCTCACTACATCTGTGCTCATCTCCCAAGGTCCGACAGCCCACACAGTATTTTGACACCCCCTCACCATCCGAACTTTACCGAGGGAAGTCTGAAATGGGTAGTATTTGAAACCACGCTCACCCTACGTGTCAACACTACAACGTTTCAGACCCCCCTCGGTAAAAATCGTTAACCGCCTTCCCCCCCCCTGAAAAGCAATTTCTCCGCCTCCCGATACCACTCTTCTTTTGTGCTCCTGCCACTCACCTTCCACCACATCATTTGCCCATTGGTTCTGCTAATCACATATGCTCCCTCCAAAACTAAGTCTTTAAATAATTAAATGGTTTAGTCATTAATCCAATGAACCCATGTCACCCTCAACGAAAAAACCATACTGTTATATAATTCTCCCTTTCACTCATTAACCAGTTGCTAAATTCATACACTGCCACTATTATTGCTCTGTTATAGGTTTTTTGGACCAAAATTTGACATTTTCACATGCCAACGACACTGTTCGCTCATTCATTTTCAACCTATTGCCTATGTTATTGTCCTCAAATCCTAAGTCCCCTATGTGTATTGAAGTTTGTAATCTAGTTTTCACTATTGTCCTTAGCCTTATCTTAAGATGCCTCCAAAGGACAAGGGACCAGAAGAACCTGTCAATCCTCTGATCTATCCTCCCATTTATTTTCACCACATCCCTTTAGCTGACAGAGACCATAAAATCCATGAAAATCTCTATGAATTTGACCTTTTTGAGATGTATTGTTGGCTCGAGGACAAATACATAGACAAATCTATTAATTTAGGTTGTCATTGATGTCAATATGGCATTGTTTGTGATGGAAAATGCTTGTGACATGTATGGTTTCCCATTGATCTAGAATTTATCTAGGATAAAGAATTAAAGGTATTGCAGACTCATGTGCATGGATGTGCCTATGTTACTTTATGCAACGGATCGATAAGATTGCAAAATACATAGACACTGAAGAAGTTATATAAAGCACAATAGTAATACATGTAAACACAACAAGTTTAACAAGGAGTTCACCTAATGCTCTTGGGCTACATCTGCTGGTCCAACCTTCAGTGGTGGCCTCTCTATTATGCTTTCAAAGCATATTTTCTACAAAAGTGAGCTCAATTTGAGTCTCACTCAACAGATATAAATCAGTAGGACTGGGCTTGGATCCCCCAAGTCTCTAGAGTACACAGACTGTCCTTACTGAAACTCAACCTCTATTGGTCACAGTAGTATGAGCCCAATCTGAGGCTCATACATGACAGGCTATATATAGAGGAGTTTGCTTGAACCTCTCAAGCCTTCTCTGGAGTGCAAAGACTCTCTGACTCTCTCTGGCTCTGTCTGGCTCGATGCTGCCTTCAAGTCAGCTCGACTTCTTTTCTCTGTTCTCTACTCTTGGCTTTCTACCTTGACTAACTCTTCTCACTGCTTTCTTTATTTCTATCAGTTCATGGCTTTAAAGCCAATCTACTTTTTGACTGTTTGTTTCCGCTTCCTAGCACTCTGGTTCTCCTGCCTCTGTTCGTTTGAATTCCTCTTTTCTGTGTCATCATCACTGTGTAACGCTTTACAGGGAGGTGGCCACCTGTTTCATAATGAACTGAGTGTCAGTTCTCTTGGAAATGTTTGAACTATCATTATTTCCATTTAACTTCCTAAAATGCCCGCGAACATGATTCCTTTGCCAACTCACCATTCACGCCGAACTTCAAACCTTTATACAATTCAGCCTATTTACCTCATTGAATCTAGTCATCCGTTGGATCGTATGTCTGTCATCGATCTGGAGCCTCCAGATCCTACGGTCTTCATCCATATCGGGCAAGTAAGTTGCATGACATTTACCCATATGATGTGAGTAGTTTTCTCTCTCCTCCACCAGATGCGTGGCATCCAGTGTGTGGCATCAGGTGGGACTCAGTCAAAACCACTTACCACTCGAAGCCCTTCCAATATCCTACTGGTTTTCATGTGGGACCTGCCTCTGATGGAATCTGTGAATTCTGTACAGTTTTTGACTTTCCGGGTCTGGACGCTTGGGGCTTTTTCTTCTCTATGGGGTTTTCCTGGCGATATGAAATTAGCGACTTATCACTAATCGCATATCAGAAACCTCCCCTATTTTTCAAAAAGGCTTCTCATTTTGTTGTTTCATGGCAGCGCGCGTTACCATGGACCAACAGTCTGCACGCTTGACTCAGGGTCCTCATTGCTCGACACTGCTCACAAATTCCAATTGTTCGAGGATATTTCTGATAAGCTCGACCTTTGTAAGACTTTGAAACTTTGGCATGAATTTTACAGACTTATGAAAACTTAGAGAGTTCTTTAGGATCCAATTCAAATCATGGCCTTCCCACTGAAAAATATTTTGGACCACCAAAATCTGGTTTTTTAAGCATCAATCAAGTGAGGGTACAAATTCCTCGCTTGCCCAATTTCTATCCATTTTTCACTGCTTGGTTTTAAACCTTTGAGTCAAACTCTCAGGTACTGAACATCCCCCCTGCGTGTAGTTCTCACCTTCCTATCTAGAACTGTATCTTCTTGCAACTCATTGGGATATTCAGGTAACAGATCATCAAAAGAAGGCAATTGACTCTACTCTTCGGAATCTTCAACCAATGAAGGTTCAAATAGTCTCAAGATGTTTACATTAACAAATGAGTAGATGTGCATGTAAGCTGGTAAATCAAGGTGAAAAGCACTCTCACCAATTTTCTCAAGTATCTTGAAAGGTCCATACCTTATTAGCTTCAACTTCTTACCTTCACCTTGCACTCTTTCTTTGCTGATATACAACCATACTTGATCACCAACTTGGAAACTGTGCTCATTCCGATGCTTATCATGCCTTGCCTTGTACTTGGATTGGCTCTTTTCCAGTTGTTCCCATACTGCCTGGTGAATCTCTTGGATTTGTTCGATCAACTTGGTTTCCTTGTCCACATCACTATGTCCATCAACCGCTATGTCTTTACCAAAGACAAAATCCAAAGGAGACCTTGATGTGAAACCAAAATAGGTCTCAAAAGGAGATCTCTATGTAGAAGAATGTTTAGCTCAGTTGTAAGCATGCTGTACATAACATAAATGTTCATCCTAAAGCTTGGGATGCTTGCTACAATAGCCTCTAAGAAACTGGATCATTGTCCTATTGACCACTTCTATTTGGCCATCTATTTGCGGATGAAAAGTTGTGCTCTTCTTCGGTCTGGTATCCATCAATTCCCACAAACTTGACCAAAATTTCCCAACAAATCAGGTATCTCGATCAAATATAATGGAAGTGGGTAATCCAAAATGAACCCATACATGCTGAAATAACAACTTTGCAGTTTGTTTAGCTGTAATTCTTTTGTTACATGGTATTAAAATACACTATCCACAACAACATATAAATAGTCATGACCTTTTCTAGATTTAGGCAGTCCCCCAACAAAGTCCATAGAAACACTTTCCCAAGGATGAGAAGGAATTGGTAGTGGAGTGTAAAAGCCTAGTTTTCTATTGCTGGGTTTTCTTTTCGCACACATGGTACACCCTCTTACATATCTAGAAATTGTCTCATGCATTTTTGGCCAATAACAAAATCTTTGCAGCTATGCAACTATTTTACTTACACCAAAGTGACCTGATATTAGAGAAGTGTGTGCTTATCGAATTATCTTTACTCTTTCTGTTTGAGGAATGCATAACTTTCCCAAATGATACAAGAGTTGGTCGTTAACATGATAATCCAATTCTTCTACTTGTTTCCCATGACTTAAAGTTGCATATACATCTTTAAAATCTATATCTTGAGCATATTGTTCAATGTAGTTTTCATGCAATAGTAAATTATGCTTAAGTATAGTGGATGCATTTATAATTGGTCTAGACAACATATCTGCAACTTTATTGTGTATGCCCATTTTATATCTGATGACAAGATGAAACTATTGTAGATAACCCATCCACCTATGGTGTCTTGATTGCTGCAACTTAGTTTGTGAGTGTAAATATTGAAGTGGTTGATGATCAGTATGTATAACTATCTCTTTGCCCATTAAATAATGTTTCCACTTTTTCACACTATGTAGTAATGCATACAATTCTTTATCATATGTGGGATAATTAACTACTGCAGAATTAAATGCCTCAAAATGATAACATATGAGTTTATCGTGCTGCATCAACACTGCTCCCATGGCATAGTCACTGGCATCCATTTCGATCTCAAATGGTCTTTGAAGATCGGGCAGTGCTAGTATTGGTGTTGTACTAATATTTTCTTTTAAGGTGTCGAAGGCTTTCTGCTGTTTGCCTCCCCACTGAAACACCTTGTTCAATCCTGTTAAAGCATGTAAGGGAGCTACAATCAAGGAAAAGTTAGAAATAAACTTTCTCAAATATTGTGTTGCTCCTAGGAAGCTTCTAACTTTAGTAGCAGATTTGAGTTTAGGCCAGTTTACAATGACTGCAACCTTAGAGGGATCTATCTTCAATTCACCATCCCCTACAATATGACCCAAATAATTCAAAGATGTTTTGCCAAATTCACATTTTGAGAGCTTAACATATATATTCTCTTTTTTCAAAACATCTAGAGTATGCTTGACATGCTTTAAATGTTCTTCCCATGTTTTACTAAATATAAGAATGTCATCCAAATATACAATGACAAAATCATCAATAAAAGGTCTGAGTACATCATTCATTATTCTCATGAAAGTAGCAGGAGTATTAGTTAAGCCAAAAGGCATAACCAACCACTCATACAATCCCTTCTTTGTTTTGAAAGCAGTATTCCATGCATCTTGCTAACCTGATGATAGCCACTATGCAAGTCCAACTTGGAAAAATAAACAACTTCTTTCAACTGATCTAATAGGTCACCTATGCAAGGAAGGGGATAACGATTTTTTATTGTTATATTATTCGGTGCTTAGTAATAAATGCACATTCTCCATGATCCATCTTTCTTTCTCACCAAGACAATTGGAGACCCACAAGGCGATGTGCTAGGTCTTATGAACCCTTTCTTGAGCAGCTCCTGTACCTGGTTCTTGATTTCTACATTCTCTAAAGTGGACAACCTGTACATTTTGATGTTAGGCAATGGAGCATCTTGCTGCAAATTAATATCATGTACTATTTCCTTTTTGGGTGGCAGAACTTTAGGTTCTTGAAATAGTATATCATATTCTGAAACAACTTTTTCTAAATCAGCTTGCTGTTTAGTATTATAGCCCTCAAATACATTGGTTTTACCAGGTCTCTTTTCCTTTACAGCCACCAGTAAAAATTGTTTGCATGAATTTACAATTCTTTTCATTTGCCCTGAGTTTATGAGAATATAATTATTCTTGAGCTTATGAGCTCTGACAATATACCCGATTCCATCTTTAACGAGTTGATAATTGTTTTCATCTCTGTAGAAAATAGTTTTTCTATCATACAAGTAAGGACTTCCTAAAACAATTCCACATATATCCAAGTGAACAATCTCTAACTCAACCTCATCTACAAATGCTGACCCAAAAGAAAACCTAAGTTTACATTGTCTAGCCACTTGTAGTTGTGCTTTATCACATAACCAACCTAATGGATATGGCTTTTTGTGAGGTGTGGTTAGTAATCCCAACTTCTTTACAATTGCTTCAAAAATTAAATCTACTTGTGAGACATTATCAAACAAAGTATCAATCTTTTAATGCTTGGAAACAACTCAAATATGAAAAAGCTCATGTGTTTTCCTCCCATTTTCTTCATTATCAGTTGATTGTGCAGAATTACTAGTAGATGCTTCAGAATTTTTACCTTTTATACCTGTGGCTGCAATGGTTGTCTCATCTCCTGAATCTAACCCCAAACCTTTTTGAATAGTTGCAACAATCTTTTTCTTATTGCTATCGTAATTCTTGGGTTTCAGCTCCAACAATGTTCATCATCATTTCCATCCTTCTTACAGTGATTGCATGAAGATTTGGCCTTTTGTACAGTATTTGTCTTCCTCTCTTTCCATTTCTTTTTTCTTTTCTCCTTATTCTTTCTTGCAGTGGGTTTTGATGATCCCCAAACTTATGGGTTCACATTCTTGCCTCTAGCCTCTAGATGTGTAGCTTGAACATATACCTCATCTATGCTAGTGGGATTAAACATGAGAATAGTGTGCCTTAAGTAGATGTGTAGACCACCTATATACTTTAGCAGAGTTTCAAGTGAGTCTAAAGAAATTCCTAGAATCAAAGATCTTTTCCTAAATTCTTGAGTGTAACTTTGTACACTTTGCCCTTTTAATTGTCAAAGAGTTTGCCAACTCATCATGGCTTGTTGCATATAGGCTAGTGGATAGAATTGATTTTTAATTGCAAAAACAAATTCACTCCATACAGAAAGAATCTTACCATGCTTCTTCATGTCAGCTTGTGTCTTGCCTTCCCACCATACCAAGGCAATGCCTGCAAGGCGTAGGCTAGCTAGGTAAATCTTACTACTGTCTGAATCGATTCTCTACACTCTACAATAAACATCATCTGTCTAATCCAATTATCCAGCTTCTCTGCATTCAACTCTCCATCATATATTGGTAAATCAAATTTAACATCTAATTTAATCAAATATGTCTTCTTTTTGTTTTCAGGGTTATTAAGAGGTGTGGGAAGTCTTTATTATTTCCCTTTTCTTTTAGAGTGGTCCTGGAGGAGATATTCTTCTGCTCCTTTATCTCGTTTGGAGTTTGATGCATCTTCCTCTCTACATTTCTTAAATTCTCTATACATTTCCTCTACCATGGCTCTTATGGTCATGAAACTATCCATGAACTGAGGGTTTGATTCAAGGGGACTTTCTTCTGACGTTTTCCTCTTAGGATAGACTCTTCCAATTTCAGGGTTAGTTTCAACCAACTCTCCTTCTCCTAACTTAAGCTTTGATCTAGTTAGCATTCAACAACAAAATCCAGCACAAGCTTGTCTAACCTTAGTAACCTAGAGCTCTGATACCACTTGATCTGGAATTTGTCCAGGATAAAGAATTAAAGGTATTACATGTGCATGGATGTGCCTATGTTATTTTATGTAATGGATTGATAAGATTGCAAAATACATAGACACTGAAGAAGTTAGAGAAAACAAAATAGTAAAACATGTAAATACAACAAGTTTAATAAGGATTTCGCCCAATGCTCCTGGGCTACGTCTCTTGGTCCAGCCTTGAGTGATGGCCTCTCTATTATGTTTTCAAAGCAGATTTTCCACAATAGTGAGCTCAATTTGAGTCTCACTCAATAGATATAAATCAATAGGACTGGACTTGGATCCCCCAAGTCTCTGGAGTACACAAACTCTCTGACTCTCTCTAGCTCTATCTGGCTCGATGCTGCCTTCAGGTCAGCTCAACTTCTTCTCTCTATTCTCTACTCTTGGATTTCTATCTTGACTAACTCTTCTCACTACTTGCTTTATTTCTATCAGTTCGTGGATTTAAATCCAATCTACTTTCTGACTGTTCGTTTCCATTTCCCGATGATCTAATTCTTCTGCTTCTATCCATTTGAATTCCTTTGTTCTCCGTCATCATCACTGTGTAACGCCTTACAGGGAGGTGGCAACCTGCTTCATAACGAACTGAGTGTCAGTTCTCTTAGAAATGTTTGAACTGTCGTTATTTCTGTTTAACTTCCCAGAATGCCCGCGAACATGATTCCTCTGCCAACTCATTGTTCACGCCAGACTTCAAACCTTTATACAATTCAGCCTGTTTACCCCGTTGAATCCAGTCATCCGTCGGATCGTATGTCTGTCGTCGATCTGGAGCCTCTAGATCCTACTGTCTCCATCCATATCGGGCAGGTAAGTTGCATGACATTTACCCGTTCGATGTGAGTGGTTTTCTTCTCTTCCGCTAGACGTGTGGCACCTAGTGTGTGTCATCAGGCGGGACTCGGTCAAAACCACTTACCACTTGAAGCCCTTCTGATATCCTACCGGTTTTCATGTGGGACCCGCCTCTGATGGAACCTGTGAATTTCGTAAAGTTTTTGACTTTTCGGGTCCAGTCGCTTGGGGCTTTTTCTTCTCTGAGGGATTTTCCCGACGATATGCAATTAGCAAATTATTGCTAATCGCATATCAGAAACTTCCCCCATTTTTCAAAAAGGCTTCCCATTTTGTTGTTTCGTCGTAGTGGACGTTACCATGGGCCAACAGTCTGTGCACTTTACCGAGGGTCCTCATTGCTCGGAACTGTTCACAAATTACAACTGTTATAAGTATAACTTCGGCGTAAATAACATAATTACAACTGTTCAAGGATATTTCTGATAAGCTCGACCTTTGTAAGACTTTCAAACTTTGGCATGAATTTTACAGAGTTATGAAAACTTAGAGAGTTCTTTACGATCCAATTTGGATCACCCATTGATGCCCATTGATCATAATACTGCTCATGGAGGACCCAAGGATTGAATACAGACATAATACAAATAGTGGAACTGAAGAGGAAAGATACCAGAATCCATCAAAAGAGAAAGAGAAAGAGTAAAGAGGAGAAGCCATCGTGAAGCCAAAAGGTGAGAGGAAGAGTTCATTGGAAGCCATCAAAGAAGTAGGTTTTCGCATATGCCCAAAGGTAAGTGCTGTCGGAAGAAAAGAGAGGAACATTGCATCAGAGGAATTATATCAGCAAATTTATCATTTTATTATGTGTCACGTTGAATCCCCCGACTGCGATATGTATTGCGGACCCGAAAATAGATTATGGTAACTACTCTATTGTAATATCGCATCCATGTGTATCAAAACCTTCACATCGCAAGTCTTAAAGGAATGTCAAACCAAAACTGCAATTGTGATAAACCCCTGAAGCATCGACTGGGATAGCATTGCAGACCTACTACACCATTATAGCATGACTTAATAAAATATCGCATCTGCAGTAATCGCAAGTTTCAAAGGGATGTCAAACCATTGATTACGATAGAGGTGTGGACCCGACAAACTTATTAAAAATGGTTTATTAAATATCACATCCACTACGGGGTGATATGTGAATATCTGTGATACTCAATGTTGCGATTGTGGAATTCTCATGAAGTTGTGATTGTGGGATTAAAGCCATGACATGTGGGGACCTCTATTAATGTGGAATTTCATGAAAATTGTGATTGCAGGATTAAAGGAATAACTCTGATTTTCATGAATGTTGCAATTGCGATTAATGTGGGACCTTCATGTGGGTATAGCAGCTCTTATATGATTTCCATGAATAATCAAGTCTATGGATAAAAGACTCTCTGATATATATTTTTAATATACAAGTCAGCCTCCCTCCAATAGACGTGTCCTCTGGTCATTGGTGAAACTCATATAAAATGAGTTAAAACACTTCAGTTATGAGCATCTATCTCGGGCATAAAAATAAAGCATAAAGAAGTTCACAACTCGTGAACTTGAAGAGACAAAGGAAGCTAAAGATCGGGAAGTTGAAGATCGAGCAAGCGAAAAAGGAAGCCAAAGGTCAAGCGAACGAAAAATAAGGAAGGCGAAGGTTAAGCAACTCTACTGAATGGGTTAATCTTTGAAAGGCTTGAACCTGTGATGTATTAATAGAAGAAGTACATATCGTAACTCTGAGAACAATTCAATGAAGCGAAATAAGGTTTGATCTACCATTGTTTGAAGGGAGAAATAGACTGGAAGTAAGATATCACGACACTAAGAACAGTGAGAAGCAGTCACTCCTGAAGCACTTACCACGATAGATAGAAAAACGAGTTGAAATAGAGAATTATTTTTTTGTGCAAACATTGAGGCTTAGTGCAACTTATCAAAGATATCTTGTTGAAAAGTATCAGCAGATCTTGGATACATTATTGGAGATCATGATGGTTATTTGAAATCAGCATGAGGTAACTTTGCAGACTCTGTGTGGGCAATATGAAGAGTTGTTAAGACTCCTTCATATGAAGATAGGTTGTCATTGATGATGTAGCATGGAGACTACAGTGAAGCTGTAGATTGACAAAATTCAATGAATAAGATTTTGGGAGTAGAGAATTACTACCAAACATATCTAGACAATATATAGCAAAGGGTTGGAGCCCTTGGGGTTGGTGCCTCAAAATTGGAAGGATTGGTGTCCTTGGAGTTGGTGCTCCTAAATCTAAGGTTGGTGCCTTGACAAGATAGGGTCAAAGCCCTGGGGGTTAGTGCCTCAAAATTGGAAGGATTGGTGTCCTTGGAGTTGGTGCTTCTAGATCCAAGGTTAGTGCCTTGACAAGATAGGGTTGGTGCCATAGAGGTTGGAGCCTCACAAAAAGTCCAAGGTGGTGCTTGGCAATAGGTTGGAGCCCTATATAAATTGTACTTGATTTATTGTAAACATTATATTAATAAAAACATTTATTACTATGGTTCATTTTGTGTTCTAAATATAAATGATTTAACTGGTAAAAATAAAATTTGAAAATGAATATGGATTCACCACCCCCCCCCTAGTATTTCCAACAAAATCTGATGACATTCAGCTGTGGGAATCCAATTTACGCACTACATTCTTCCCTGTACGCACAACACCCAAAAATTTGTTAGGAAGTGTCATGCATGTTATTTTCCAAGCCAAAGAGAAATCATTGCCCCCACTGGAGAAATTTTGTTTAATATCACTCCTCAAGCCATAGACCAGATGATGCAAGCCCCCATAGTAGAGAATTATACCCCCTTTTCCTATGAAGCACTTGTTGAATTGTACCAAAAATTGGACTTTGCCAAGAGGGCCAAAACCCTTGAACTTTTCTTGACAGAAGATATCCCATTCCCAAAGAAAAATACTCCCTATCCCTCTATTTTCCATGAGAAAGCCAAGAAAATTATCACAGTCATCTCTTACCTCCTTGGCTACTACTCAGATCAGTGGGTAGATGAGGCCATCATAGGATTTTTGTCCATTTTCTCTGCTGATTCTAAGCCCTCCGTCATGTTTAACTTTAGTCAATTTCTTGCAGATTCAATTCATAAGCAGTTTAACAAATTCCAGACTAAGAAGGTGTTCAAGCATTCTTTTGTGTTAGTCTATATGTTCTTATAGTTTTAGGGAGACAACATCAAGCTTGCTTTACAAAAGTTGGATGCAGAAGGGAACCAGTAGTCAGTCATCTTTTGGACTACTCTGGTGATGAAGGAACAAAAGGAATACACATACAAATAGTTTGTAGAGATGTTTGTGTGATATGAAAATGAGGATCTTAGATTACTTTTAAGATATTACAAACTCATGTGCATGGATTTACCTACATTACTTAGCACAACAGATCAATAAGGTTGCGAATAATATAGGTAATGAAGCAACTAAAGAAACAAAATAGACAAACACACATAACACAACAATTTTAATATGGAGTTCACCCAAAACTCCTGGGCTACTTCTCTTGCTCCAGCTTTCGGTGGTGACCTCTCTATGATGTCTTCAAGAGCAAAGTTTTACAAAGTGTGAGCTCAAATTGATTCTTAACACACAGATAAAAATAACAGGAGTTTTCTTGAATCCCTCAAGCCTCTTTGAGTACACAGACTTTTTCTTTCAATCTTTGTCTCTATTTTCTCTCTGTCTCAGTACTGCTTGTCCCTATCTTCTGTTAGTTTGTGGCTTTAAATCCAATCAACATTGTCTGTTCATTTCCCCTTCTTGAGCTTTCTGGCTACTGACCTCTATCCGCTTGAATCCCCTTCTGAGCGTTAGCAATCATGGCATAACATCTTCAGGGAAGGTGGCCACCTGTTCTGCAATGGAAGGGACCATTGGGTCTTTGAAATTCTCAAAAACAATGTTTTATGTTTACACAGAGAAACACTATAAAACACGAGAAAAATCCGCCAAATCACTATTCATCGGACTTCAAATATTCATAAATCCACACTATATTCCATCGGATCTACCTTTATATCGTTTATCACATCTCCATCATTGATCTAAGAGATATTGATCCAATAGCTGAGGTTCATTTGAGGCGGCTCATGCGTACGGGGTTAACCGTCCGAAAAGGGTGGTTTTCCCTCTCCGGTGCCTAGCCACATGGAAGCCAATGTACGGGCTTGGGCGCAGCCTGGCCAAAACCACTTACACCTACAGCCCACCCGAAATCCCGCTCGTTTCGTGGTTTCTCTTTGTATTTGAAAAATACATTAAAACATTGAAAATCTTGCAAAATGGCTCATATCAAACTTGAAATAATATACAACTGCATTAATAAACCCTTTCGGGTTCAGTTTCATCGCATCAGTGCATTTGCTTTGTATTTCATTCATTTTAGTGGAAGTGTGAAATACAATTGTTTTCTGGATCTCAAAATATATAAAATATCATCTGTAACCTTATCAGGTCTGGCTATCGTAAATCACGTTTGTTATCGGCCCCACTCCTTTGTAATGCTCTAACATGATATTGCGATGTGATATATATCATAGTTGTACATCGCATAGTCCTCGGGTCGTTGTAAGCACTCTCTTGTAATCTATCGATGTGATATGGCAGGTTAACTTGGGTCGTCGATCTGTGCGCTTGATTGACGGTCCTCGTTGACCTTGCTGACCACTATCACAATGGTTGTCTTCGATAGCCTCTGCTTGCCTTTTCCAATTGGGATATGCTGATCGGATCTGGACCGTTGATCAGCTAGATCCGACAGTTCATGTGCGTCATTCCTTTAACCTCCGATAGGCCTTATTTCACCATTTTCTTCATGTTTTTGCCTCTCGATAGTGTAATCTACCTTTTTAAAAGGTTATTCTTTTGTGATATTTTTAAATGTTTGAAGACTTAGAGGGTGTTTTGGATCCATTTTGGATCACGCCTTCCCACTGAAAAAGCTTTTGGACCACCAAAAGTTGTTTGTTAAGCATCAATCAAGTGAGGATACAACTTCCTCACTTGTCCAATCTCTATCCATCTTGCACTTCTTGGTTTTGAACCCTTGAGTCTGATTCTCAGGTACTCAACATCCCCTTTGCGTGTAGTTCTCACCTTCTTGTCCAGAACAATATATTCCTACAACTAATTGAGATATTCAGGCAATAGATCATCAATAGAAGGAAACTAACTTTGCTCTTTGGGATCTTCAATCAATGAAGCTTCAAACAGTCTCAAGTTATCTACATTAACTACATAATAGATGTGCATGTAAGCTGGCAAATCAAGTTGAAAATTGTTCTCATCAATTTTCTCAAGTATCTTGAAAGGCCCATACCTTATTGGCTTCAACTTCTTACCTTCACCTTGTATTCTGTCTTTGCTAATGTACAGCCAGACTTGATCACCAACTTGGAAGCTATGTTCAATTTGATGCTTATCATGCCTTGCCTTGCACTTAGCCTGGATTCTTTCCAGCTGTTTCTGTACTGTCTGGTGAATTTCTTGGATCTGTTTAATGAACTTGGTTGCTTTTTCCACATCATTGTGTCCATCAACTACTTTGTCTTTACTAAAGACAAAATCCAGGGGAGATCTTGGTATAAAACAAAAACAAGTCTCAAAAGGAGATCTTTGTGTAGAAGAGTGATTAGCACGGTTGTAAGCATGTTGCACATAACATAAATATTCATCCCAAAGCTTGGGATTCTTAATGCAATAGCCCCTGAGCAACTCGATCACTGTCCTGTTGACCATCTCTATTTGGACATCTTTTTGTGGATGAAATGTTGTGCTATTCTTCAATTTGGTGTCCATCAACTCCCATAGACTTGACCAAAATTTCCCAATAAATCGGGAATTTTGATCAGATACAATAGAAGTGGGTAACCCAAAATGAACCCATACATGCTGAAAGAACAACTTTGTTGTTTGTTCAGCTGTAATTTGCTTGTTACAAGGTATTAAAATACACATTTTGTTGAACCTGTCCACAATAACATATAAATAATCATGATCTTTTCTAGATTTTGGCAATCCCCCAACAAAGTCCATGGAAACACTTTCCCAAGGATGAGAAGGAACTACAAATGGAGTGTACAAGTCTAGTTTTCTATTGTTGGGCTTGCTTTTAGCACAAATGGTACACCCTTTAATATATCTAGAAATTGTTTCATACATTCTTGGCCAATAACAGAACCTTTGCAGTTGTGCAACTATTTTACTCACACCAAAATGACCTGATATTAGAGAAGTGTGTGCTTCTCAGATTATGTTAACTCTTTCAGTTTGAGGAATGCATAACTTTCCCAAATGATACAAGAGTTGGTCCTTAACATGATAATCCAATTCTTCTACTTGTTTTCCATGACTTAAAGTTGCATATACATGTTTAAAATCTATATCTTGAGCATATTGTTCAATGTAGCTTTCATGCAATACTGAGTTATTCTTAAGTATACTAGATGCATTTATGATTGGTCTTGATAGCATATCTACAACCTTATTGTGTATGCCTTTCTTATACCTGATGACTAGATGAAACTGTTATAGGAAACCCATACACCTATAGTGTCTTGATTGCTACAATTTAGATTGTGAGTGTAAATATTGAAGTGGTCGATGATCAGTATGTATAATTGTTTCTTTGCCCATTAGGTAATGTTTCCACTTTTTCACACTCTATACTAATGCGTACAATTCTTTATCATATGTGGGATAATTCACTACTATAGAATTAAATGTCTCAGAATGATAGCATATGGGTTTACCGTGTTGCATGAACACTACTCCCATGGCATAGTCACTGACATCTATTTCAATCTCAAATGGTATTTGAAGATCTGGCAATGCTAGTACTGGTGATGTACTAATTTTTTCTTTCAAGGTGTCGAAGGCTTTCTGATTTTTGCCTCCCCACTGAAACACCTTGTTCAATCCTGTTAAAGCATGTAAGGGAGCTGCAATAAAGGAAAAGTTAGCAATAAACTTTCTCCAATATTGTGCTGCTCCTAGGAAGCTCCTAACTTTTGTAGCAGGTTTGGGTTTAGGCCAATTCACAATGACTTCAACCTTAGAGGGATCTATCTTCAATTCACCACCCCCTACAATATGACCCAAATAATTTAAAGATGTTTTGCCGAATTCACATTTTGACAATTTCACATAGAGATTTTCTATTTTCAAAACATCTAAAGTCTTTACATGCTTCAAATGTTCTTCCCATGTTTTACTGAAAATAGGAATGTCATCTAAATGTACAATTACAAAATCATCAATAAAATGTCGAAGTACATCATTCATAACTCTCATGAAAGTGGCAGGAGCATTAGTTAAGCCAAAAGGCATAACTAGCCATTCATACAGCCCTTGCTTTGTTTTGAAAGCAATCTTCCATGCATCTTGTTTTGCAACTCTGACATGATGGTAACCACTATGCAATTCTAACTTGGAAAAGTAAACTTCTTCTTTCAGCTAATCTAATAGATCATCAATGCGAGGAAGAGGATAACAATTCTTGATCATTATTTTATTCAGTTCTCTGTAATCAATGCACATCCTCCACGAACCATCATTCTTTCTCACCAACGCAATTGGAGATTTGCATGGTGATGTGATTGGTCTTATGAACCCTTTCTCGAGCAACTCCTGTACCTGCTTCTTGATCTCTGCATTCTCTAAAGCGGATAACCTGTACATTCCGATGTTAGGCAATGGAGCATCTTGCTGCAAATGAATATCATGTACAATTTCCCTTTTGGGTGGCAGACCTTTAGGTTCTTGAAATATGATATCATATTCTGAAACAACTTTTTCTAAATTTACTTTCTGTTTAGCATCACAACCCTCAAATACATTGGTTTTATCAAGGTTCTTTTCCTTTACAACCATTAGTGTAAATTGCTTGCATGAATTTACAATTCTTTTCATTTTCCCTGAGTTTATGAGTATAATTATTTTTGAGTTGATGAGCTCTTATAATATATTCTATTCCATCTTTGGTGAGTTGATACTTATTTTCAGCTCTATAGAAAATGGCCTTTCTATCATACAAGTAAGGACTTCCTAAAACAATACCACATATATCCAAGGGAGCTATATCTAACTTAACCTCATCTACAAATGTTGACCCAAATGCAAACCTAAGTTTACATTGTCTAGTCACTTGCAGCTTTGCTTTATCACATACCCAACCTAATGGATATGGCTTCTTGTGAGGTGTGGTTACTAATCCCAACTTCTTCACAATTGTTTCAGAAATCAAGTTTACTTGTGATCCACTATCAAATAAAGTATCAACTGTTTGATGCTTGGAAATAACACTAATATGAAAAAGCTCATGTCTTTTCCTCTCATTTTCTTCATTATCAATACATTGTGCAAAATTACTAGTAGATGCTTCAAAATTTTTACCTTTTATACCTGTGGCCATGGCTGTTGTTTCATCAACTAAGTCTAACCCCAAATCTTTCTGAATGGCAGCAACAGTCTTCTTCTTCTTGCCATCAAACTTCTTGGATTTCAGCTCTGGATGCAAAGACCCGCAGTGTTCATCGTCGTGTCCATCCTTCTTGCAGTGAGTGCATGAAGTTTTGTGTTTTTGTACAACATTTGCCTTCCTGTCTTTCCATTTTTGCTTCTTCTTTTCCATGTTCTTGCTTGCAATGGGTTTTGATGATCCCCCAATATTTGGGTTCACATTCTTGCCTCTAGCCTCTAGATGTGTAGCCTGAACGGATACCTCATTTATGCTAGTGGGGTTAAACATGAGAATGGTGTGCCTCAAATAGCTATGTAGACCACCTATATACTTCAACAAAGTTTCAGGTGAGTCTAGAGAAATGCCTATAATTAAAGCTCGTTTTCTAAATTCCTGGGTATAGCTTTGTACACTTTGGCCCTTTAATTGGTGAAGAGTTTCCAACTCATCATCACCTTTTGAATATATGCTAGTGGATATAATTGTTTTTTAATGGTAAAAAAAAATTCACTCCAGGTAGAAAGAATTTTACCATGCTTCTTCAAATCAGCTTGTGTCCTACCTTCCCACCATACTAGGTAGTTCCTCCAAGGTGAAGGCTAGCTAGCTAAATTTTATTCCTTTCTGAGTCAATGTTCTACACCCTGCAATACACATTAGTCTGTCTAATCTAGTTATCTATCTTTTCTGTGTTTAATACTCCACCATAGGTTGTCAAATCAAATTTTACATCTAAATTAATCAAAGATGTTTTCTTCCTTTTCTTTTTAGGGCTAGAAGGAGGAGTTGATGGAGGGCCCTTTGCCTTTTCCTTTTGAATGGGCAAATAGAAGAGGTTCCTCTACTCCTTTGCCTTGTTTGGGTGTTGAGGTGCTTGCACCTCGATCCTTCTTAAATTCCTGATACATTTCTTCCACCATGGCTCTCATGGTCATGAAATCGTCCACGAACTAAGAGTCTGATTCCAAGGGAATCTCTTCTTCCATTTTCCTCCGAGGATAAACTCTTCCAATTTTTGGATTAGCCTCAACCCGTTTTCCTTCTCCTAATTTGAGCTTTGACCTAGTTAGCATTCAACAATCTAGCACAAGCTTGTCTAACCATAGCAAACCTAAAGCTCTGATACCACTAGATCTTAAAATGAAGATCTTAGATTACTTTTAAGGCATTACAAACTCATGTGCATGGATTTACCTACATTACTTAGTGCAACGGATCGATAAGATTGCGAGTAATATAAGCAATGAAGCAATTAAAGAAACACAATAGACAAACACACATAACACAATAATTTTAATATGGAGTTCACCCAAAACTCTTGGGCTATGTCTCCTGGTCTAGCCTTCAGTGGTGACCTCTCTATTATGTCTTCAAGAACAAAATTTTACAAAGTGTGAGCTCAAATTAAGTCTCAACACACAGATACAAATAGCAGGAAAGCCTGTCTGAGTACACGAAATCTTTCTTTCACTCTCTTTCTCTACTTTCTCTCTGTCTCAGTACTACTTTTCCCTGTCTTTTGTCAATCTATGGCTTTAAAGCCAATCGACATTATCTATTCGTTTCCCCTTCTCGGGATTTTTGGCTCCCGGCCTCTGTCTGCTCGAATCCCCTTCTGAGCATTAGAAATCATGGCATAATGTCTTCAAGGAAGGTGGCCACCTATTCTGCAACAGAAGGGACCATTAGGCCTTTGAAATTCCCAAAAACAGAGTGTTCTATTTACACAAAGAAACACTGTAAAACACGGGAAAAATCTGCCAAATCATTGTTCATCGGACATCAAATATTCATAAATCCACACTATATTCCATCGGGTCCACCTTTATATCGCTTATCGCATCTCCATCATTGATCTGAGAGATATGATCCAACCGCTAAGGTTCATTTTAGGCAGCTCATGCGTATGGGGGTTAACTGTCTGAAAAGGTTGGTTTTCCCTCTCTGGTGCCTAGCCACGTGGTAGCCAATGTATGGGCTCAGGCGTAGCTCGGCCAAAACCACTTACCGCCTACGGCCCATCTGAAATCCCGCTCGTTTTGTGGTTTCTCTTTGTATTTGAAAAATACATTAAAACATTGAAAATCCCACAAAATGGCTCATATCTGACTTGAAATAATATACAATTGCATTAATAAACCCTTTAGGGTCTGGTTTCATCGCATCGGCGCATTTCCTTCATATTTCATTCATTTTAGTGAAAATGCGAAATACACAGGAAATTATTTATTTATTTATTTATTTATTTATTTTCGGATCTCAAAATATACAAAATATCATCTATAACCTTATCGAGTTCAATTATCGCAAGTTTCCTTTGTTATCAGGCCCACTCCTTTGTATTGCTCCGATACGATATTGCGATGCAATACATATCGCAATCCCACATCACATAGTCTCTGGGCCGTTGTAATCGCTCCCTTGTAATCTGCCAATGCGATATGGCGAGTTAACCTGGGTCGTCAATCTGTGTGCTTGATCGACGATCCTCGTTGACCCCACTGATCACTATCGCAACATTTATATGGTTGCCTCCGATAGCCTCCACCTGCCTTCACCACTTGCGGAATGCCAATCGGATCTGGACCATTGATCGGCCAGATCCGACAGTTCCTGTGCATCACTCCTTTGACCTCCGATAGGCCTTATTTGACTGTTTTCTTCATGTTTTTTCTTCCCGATAATTTAATCTTCCTTTTTAAAGGGTTCTTCTTTTGTGGTAGTTTTGAATGTTTGAAGACTTAGAGGGTGTTTTGGATCCATTTTGGATCATTGTGCATCTAGCAATCAGTCTCTTAAGCAGTAGAACAGAACCGAGGATCAATGGGGAAATTAGAATGGTGTTGCAGCTATCAGACCAATTCCAAACATGGGATTGGTACCTCTATCAGAATTATATAGAATTGAGAATATTTTGGTGTTAGATTGCCCCTTACAAGCTGCCTAAATTCCTCCCAATGAGGATTTTTGCTCTAGAGTACATAAGATAGATACTTAATATGGATGAGATCCACTTTGTAGATGCCAAGAAGAAGTCCCAATTCAAAATTAAAATATAGATAGGGCCTTTCATTTGTAATTGTTAGAGCATAAATCTACCTCAGGCTGAGAAAGGTAGGTCTAGTTTAACATCAAACCACGCTTAACCTGGTAGCTAGCCCTACCAGGTCGGGAGAGGGCTCTCTCCTTGTCAATCTCAATGAGAATTTAGCAAATAAAGCTTGAGATGACTGACATAAAAACTAATTTTAGGCTAGGTATGCTTGCTCAGAGGAAACTGTTTGAATTTAATGGTTGGTTGCTGGATCAGATGGAGAAGGCAACTTTGGGTCCAGGAAATCAACACAGATTTGCAGAGGTTTCTGTGGGGCGAGGTAGGCAAGTGTTTTAGCACTTTGAAACGAATGTGATGGTGAGTCTAAAGACTGGTGAGGAGCTGGAAAGGGCATGCAAGTGTCATGAGTCCTCTTCAAACAGTAGAAAACATGTAAAACTAAATAAACCCCAAGGCAGAGCACTGAAACATCAATGGATTCCACCTTTAAACTTGATTCATTTAGTTATACAGAAAGAGAGAGATGATGGAACACATAAACATAAGATCAACTGAATTACAGGGAAGAAAACAATGCTAATTTGCATTACCACAAGAATCACACAAAATGGTGCAAAACCTTGGTTTATTTCCTTGCCAAACTGCAGAAGTGATGTACAAAGTAGCCCAATGCATCCACAAGAGTCCAACCTTGACAAATGACTAAGAAAGTACAAGATATAGGCATCAAACCACCCATTCTAGCCATCAGGGATCGAATCCATGAGTCTAGGAGCTATTTCAACAAGATCTAAACTAGGAACTGAAAAATAGGCATTGGAATAACTTGCCTCTAAAACTATGGAAATTGAGTCATTGAGTTCAAAACCTCCTAAAACTGATGTATCTACCTCCTTAAGTCAATTTTCAAAATTTTTACATCAAATTAAATAAACTTACATCATACTACATCATGAATTTTACCATGAGAGAGAAAAATTCAATTTGGTAGAAAACTAGGCGAAAATTTGAGTTTTTGAGCAAAATTGGCAAAATTTTGCCTAATGCGTAGCGCCATTTGCCTAATGCGTAGCACCTTTTCCAAGATGAATTTGAAGGCATTCCCCTTCACAAAATTTTCTCCAAGATGGCTTGTTGGAAAGGTCTATTTGTATACTTTCTAGAACAAATGGAATTGTTGGATTTGGTGTCCATTTGCCCATTCAAAAATCAGTTCTCCCAATGCTGCTTCATGTGGGTCCAAAACGTGGCAGAGAGGGCATTTTTAAGGTGTTTTTTTCCGTTTAGGTGACCTAGATCTCCTCCAAAATTCATGAAATTTTCTGGGTTTTCATATTCTCAACCAGCTCAATACGCAACACCACTGAGAAAAATTTATGTGTTTTGTAAATAAAATTTAGGAAATGACAAAAGGTTCTAATGCTTCAAAATTGACAAGAGTCAAGCTTATCAATTGCTTTGCTAAGCCAAGGAAACTTCAGCCAATATTCTAAATTTATCTTGCTCCTTTTTGGCTTTTAAGGCTCTCCCTAACTTGGCTTTTAGGCTTCTTATTCTTGTCTTGCAGATTTTGTTCCGGGCCAAATAGTGATAGGCCATGTGGTGCAACATGTTCTTCTCCTTATTAGCCTTATCAAGAAGCTTCTCAAGGTGGAAATTCACTCTTTCCAACCATGATTCTCGGTCAGCCTCTATTTCTTGCTCCAGAGAAGTCAGCTTGATTTTCCTTCTTTTTGCCATTTGTCGGTTTTCCTTTATGGTTTGCAGCTCCATAATTGTTTGTTTGTCCTCCAATTGCTTGTTTTTTTGCTCAAGGTAATTAATGATCCATTTAGCCCTTTCAAGCTCAAGTGATAAGGCTTGGATCTCAACTTCTTTCTCCCTGATGATCACATCCTTGAGTCTTGAGCTTTGGGAGCCCAAATCAGTGTCCTCTTCCTCAATCAAAATAAAATCTCTGTCTTGGCCTTCACAAGTCCCTTCATCATGCAATGGTTGCTTTCCTTTGTCATGTACTTGTTCTGCTGAAGAAGAAGGCAAAGCCCCCTTCACCCCAGGTGAAGATAGCATTTTCCTATTGTCTGGTGAAGAGAACGAGACCCCTTCCACCCCTGGTGGAGATAATACTCATTTGGCAGCTTCAAAAAGTCTTCTTGTCCCCTTTTTGTAAGTTATAAACACAGGAATGTGAGCCTCTTCAGTTCTGCTTTCATGCTCTCTTTGTTTCCTGAAAGGTCCACCTTCCTCTTGAGGTTCTGCAAAAATTTGAGGCCCCTTGAAAATCTCATGGGAAATGAAGGTTTCCGATGGCACTCCCAACTGAGTGAGCTGATGTACAAAAAAAATCTTGATGACAACAAAGTGATAAATGCTAGTAAGCTACTATGGGTATGGTTTTCTCTTTGCAAACATAGTCATCCTCTCTATGTTTTTGCAAATGAAGTATGGTATACTCATCATTCTAACCCTGGTAAAATACATAAGCAATCTGATATGATAGGCATAGAGTCTAGAGAACCTTCCCTCACATGTGAAGTATTTATTGATGAGTTTCATTAATGGCACATACCGGTCCTCCAAAAACTTAAAAGGAAACACCCTGCCCAATTGACTATGATATTTGGCTTTAATGTAGGGTTCATAGTTCTGTTTGTTGATATTCTGTCTTTTGTTCCATCTTTCCCCCACATCTGGCATCCTAGTTGCTTCTACAATAATGGCTGGTGAAAGAGTGAAATTGATGCCAGCAAGTTGTACCATATTGTCCTCCATGTTGATGACAAATTGCCTAGCCAATTCATGATGATACTTAACCCTCTCAACTAGCTCACAAAACTCAAAGTAAGATTGGTATCTGAAACAAGTGGTGGCAAGAGGGCATGCAAGAAGTTCAAAAATGCTAATAGGCTCCTCTCTGATTATCTTCCCACCCTTGTGAGGTCTCCTAGGCTGTACATTCTTATCTCCTAAACTGTCACTTTGTGTTTCTTCCTCATAGCTTGAGTCACTGTTTCTTGCCATAGTGCTTGTCTTAGGAAAATGATGAGATGAACGTATGGTGAAAAATGGTAATGAAAGAAGACAATGGTGATGAGTATGAAGAGATTATACTCTTGGGAAATGAAATTGGGGAATGAAGGGAATGGTTTTGGGAAATTAGGGTTTAGTGAGGGATTTAGGGTTTGGTGAGGGAAATAATTGTTTTAGGGGAGTGGGATATGGGAAAATGGGATAAATGGAGAGTATTGGGGTAATAAAAGAGTGAAAATGGGTTTAATGATGTTTATGTGATGATGGGATGAAAATTTCACAATAGAATGGAAAATAGTGAAGAGAAACTAGGGTTTCATTTTCCACATGCCAAATTTATGAAAAACACCATTGTGACCTCAAATTCAACTTTGGGATGGTGATTACTTATGTGTAGCATGCAAATATATCAAATTTGAGGGTTATGGCATGATTTGGAATGATTTAGACAAAACTGGACTGATGCACAACACGCTGGGCCCAATGCACAACACCCTCCTGATGAACAATGCTAGTTCAAAATTAAACTGCAGAATTGCCTCTGATGCACGGCGCGTGCCTGATGCACAGTGCTAGGCCAAGTTGCCTTGAAAAATAGGGTTTTTGTCTCTTTGGCTCCCAAATCGCGATTTTTGCTCTCCAAGAGTGTTTTGCACAATGAAATGATAAAGAGGACCTCTTTCACTTTAAATATGAATGACTTTAAATTTACTCATCTCAAACCCACATTTCTAATGTCAAAGTCACTTTTGGTCTTGACTCTGTTTTTCCATTGAAATTGACTTTTCTTAATCATTTGATAGACTGATGCATTGATGCTTGTGTTTTTGTCTGCAGTGGCTGGAGTTGGCAAGGTGAGCTAGGGCAGTAGCTCTGAACTTATTACATATAGAAAAAATTGAAATTACATAAAAAAATTGTACATGGAAAATAAAAACTTTGTTGTACCTAAAAACATGGTTTTGAGGAAAAAATCACTTATTGAGTATGTCATCATTGAAATTTTGGTTTTTTGAATTTATTATACCTCCTCATGTGCCTGCTAATCGTTTATTGAGCTTTTTTCTTACCATGGTGACAAACCCTAGACCTAATGAGACTTAAAACCCTAAAAATGGATTTTGCAAATGTAATGACAAAAAATCACTGTAAATGACCTAAACATGTGAAAATAGGCTAGTAGGTAAAGACCATGAGCAAAATTTTATAATGAACCACCACCATCAGTTGATCCATGACCTAATGGAATGCAACTGATCGGATGGGACACCTAAAATGCATGCAAAAAAGAGATATTTGATCACTAATAGAGGGATGAAGATTTTGACACTAACAATAACAACAAGGCATTGGGGGAAGAAGTAGATAAGCTACTAAAAGAAATGCAGTTCAACCTTAGTTTCACCTGGTCATATGATCCATTGGGGATCATATATAAATTAAGAGCGGCAAACAAATCCATTGCCTATTTTCACACAACCAAACCAAAGATAGAGAAGTATAAAAACCAGCTAGAATGGACTGAGAATACCCTACAAGAGGGAGAAGAGCCTCTGGTATCATCCTCCGCAGTACAAACTCCAACCATGCAGAAGAAACGGTTAAGAGAAGCAAAGAAGAGTATTCCCCTTCAGGGACTGAAATTTTCAGTGAAGGATCAAAAATTATGTATAGGAAGAAGGCCAAGCTTAGTTTCAAACTAAGCCTCAGCAAGGATTCAGAGCAAGAAAACATTATCACCACTAATGAGCCACTTGTTTCCTCATTAGTGGGTGATCATACCACATTGTCTCCCACTACGTCCATGGCTTCACAATATTAGCAGCAAATGCAGACCATCACATCTACTACAGGGGAGATAGACAAAAGTATAATGGACATTTTTAAGGAGATAAAAGTAAGGAATGAGGCCTTGAAGATTAACACCTACAATCAGTTCTAGAAGCAGACTTCCGGTTCTCAAAGCAGGCTATTGTCAGCCTTTGATTCAGAGAAAGGTAAAATGCAAATGGTATTCCTCCAGGCACAGGTTCCCTAGCCCAAGGCAACATCAAACTACAAGAAGACAAAATTTGAGTTTGATGTAAAAGACATACATCCAATTGACCAAATGGAGATGCATAAGCAAACTGGCAAAATGATTTTTTCCACTGTCACTAACACTACTATTATTTTTCCTAAACTGCAGGTTACATTAGCCAATGTTCAATCACAATTGAAGATGGAGAAGGTCTATGCACTTGCCAAAGACACTAGGATGAAAAATATGGAGGACTTGCTGATCAAAGTGGGTTATGACCTTGCAAACATCAATGCTGCAGAAGAGCTTATAAAGAAAAATAATTTAGACATAGCAGCATTAAGGAAGCAGTTGAAATTGCCAGCTACAGAAGATCCTCTAGCCAAGGATATTGAAGAAACATAGGCACAAAAGGTAGACATGAAGAATCTCATCATGGAGCAAAGTGCACAGTTGAAGCAAATGGAAACAGAGATGGAAAATATGATTAAAGAAAAGAAGAAAGCTACCAAAATGACTATTGCCCTTTTGGAAGCACTCCCTATCACAACCATTCCTATAGTCACATCTTATACAACAAGCATAGCGGGTGCTTCAGATTAGTTGGAAAATGCAGTACAGAACATGTCTCTCCAGACTAAAGAGATCAAAATATTTCAGGCTCAACTCAATCTTCTACAAGACCATCAAACAAGGACTGAGACTTTTCATGCAGCAAAAGCTACAGAGAGCCCAAAATCGGATAGAGGTATGGAATAAGTCAACAGTTGAGTCCTCTATTGGCTACACAGTGGCCCGTGTTAAAGAAATCATATGGAACAATGTCATTGAAGAAATAGATGAAATTTGTCCATGTATCCAGATTATATTCGAGCAGAAGGAATTAATGGAGAAAGCCAAGCAAACCATTTCCACTATTAACACTGAATTGGGAGAAATGCCCGCTACAACCAACAACATTATAAAGTTCCTCAATTCCAAAAACAGATATGAGCTAGATGATTTAGGAGTAGATGACAGAATAGAAACCATCCTAGATGTAAAGAATGTACTGACAAAGAAGAACTTGGTTGTACAACTGACAGAGAAATGTCACACCCTGCAAGTAGCAGTTAATAGGTTTTTCACTAGAATATATTCATTGAGCAAGAAAGGTATGCCTTCTCTATTTGTGATCAAAGACAAATTGATGACCAGGGAAGATTACAAGAAGAAACTTCAAGACATTGCAAAGGATACAACTAAGTCTTCCCACATCAGAGGTACTATGACAGGGAGATCTTTTTATGAATATATCAACAACATAAGTTTTATCCAAAATGAGATAAAATGCATTTTTGTAGTAAAACCCACTTTTGCTCGGTATACTGAGGTAGATGAGATCTACCGCAAGGTAAGAAATATTGTTATTCTAGATGAAAAGCGGTGGGATAAGTTGTGTGAATTCCAGGATTAAAAAGATAGGTCAACTTCACCAGCACAACACCCAAATAGTGGCCACTCAATAATTATTCTCCTCCAAAGCAAGGCCAGATGTTCAAATCACTTCAAAATATTCATTCCTTTTGATCACATTATTTCTTTTTTTTTTTAGTTCAAAGTCAATAATAGAATGTCGTGTCACTGAGGCATTAATTGTAATATTTTTTGTAAATTTTGTTTAAATACTTCATTCTATCAAAGTATTGAGGGTTGAACCCTTGAACAAGTTATCAAGTAGATTTGTACTAAGCTGGAGCATTTTTGAGATAATAAAAGATTCTGGATTTGCTCATACGGTCTGTCTCTTAGTGAATTGTATTCCATCTTGTCTATTCATTATGTTTTCTTCATATAAATCAATTCTTTTGCAGTCATCTGATTCAAAATTTAATTGAATATCAATTTCATTTTGAATCCTCTGTGAAGTTGTAATTTAAATAAGATATTAATTTACAGAACTATATGTTATTGTAAATTCCTCTTTGAACATAAATTACACTAGATCTCTGTAATAGTTTAATTATATTTTGTTGATTAAGAAAGAAATATTTTCTTAATTTCTTCTTGTAAATGGTTAAATATTCAGTTTGAGTATAAAATTAATTATACCTCTCCATACTCTACTTCTCCATCACATTAAAATCAAACTAACCATGTGCAGTTAAAGAACAACATGTTGTTTTATCAAGAAATTGTCTAAGTTTAAAACACCTGTTTATAAATAGTTCACTGGTCACCCAATCACTCAAAACAACAAAACATTATAGATGCTTTGGCATAACTAATTGACCTTAGGTTATCTCAAAGGACAACAATGCATTCTCCAATTTATTTAGGGTATCCATTATGACTACCATATGCCCTCCCTCTCAACTTGGGAGATGTCCTTCCTTTTATCTCAACTCCTCCTTAACTTAGGGAGATCAAATTCTTTCTATAGCATCAGATAATCTTTCATGGCTTCCATCCTTCTTCTAAAATTTATATTGATCATCATTAGTTCATATAACTAACTTCATCATGCTTATCAATCAAATCAACTTTACTTACAAATACCTTCAGCACCTTGAAGATTATGTGCCTTCGCAATTTAGATAGAAAGTACAAACAAATACATATATAGAAGCATGAACTTAATTAT
The DNA here is from genome assembly GCA_000404065.3 of Pinus taeda. NCBI lineage: Eukaryota > Viridiplantae > Streptophyta > Pinopsida > Pinales > Pinaceae > Pinus > Pinus taeda. The sequence goes on along the minus strand of APFE031530045.1, from coordinate 12,219 downwards.
ATCATAATACAATAATGGAAGCATTAGACTTTAGACATCAAAAACCTAAACTTAGTTAGGTTCATAATCAACAAGACAAACATACTTTTATACTTCAACTATTTGCTAGGGTTTTGTCATAAACCCTAGACTACATCATCAAGACTTTGAGCAACTCAATCAAGATAACAATCTTCATTATATCTAGGTTCTCAATATTTCTTTTAGAGATATGACATAATCTACTATAATATATTGCAAACCCTAGAAGGAATTCAAACAATAATACTTCGACAATGCATCCAACAACTTTAGAATTCATATGTTAGACTTCTTGATGGGTCTCTAAATTAGACATAAATTAAGGCCCATGCCTCTAATTTAAAACATAAACTAAGGCCTATGACCATCCTTCAACACATTAAACCTCTATTTTTGCATTAGATAATTTATTTTTAACTTTAATATATTCATTAGGAAGGTTTATGAATAATTGAAATTTGTGCCTAATATTATTTATTTTTTGTGGAGTATTATGAGAATATTGGGAAAATTATGAAGAGTTGGAGGAGGACATAATTTATGGACTTCCCTACTACTGGAGTATCAATAATAAATAATAAGTCAATGAGATATTATGGAATTAGGGCACAAATTGTGGAACTCCAATGATTGAGAAAATCTAGGAATGTGTTCCACTAATCAAGGGAGCTGATCCACCAATCAAGGGAGCATATCCAATAATAAAGGGATTTAAGTGGGGAAAGCTTCCTCTATCCATGGGTAATGGTTTTTAATCATTTTTTATAAGTACCAAGTCAAATTTTCCTCTAGGGAATGATTGAGAAAATCTAGGAATGTGTTCCCTGCCATTTAATGCAAATTCCTAGTATTTTGGACTAGATCCACTAATCAAGGGATTTTGGTGGGGAAAGCTTCCTACATTCATGGGGAATGATTCCTAATCATTTTTTATAATTACCAAGTCGAATTTGCTTCTAGGGGGAGTTTTTCATTAGTGTTATTGTGGAGAGAGTTTGTATTTTTGCAGCTCCATTGTATTTTCTTGCAGGGATGTAATTCTATTGATGAAAATAATGAAAATTGGTGTCATGTTCAACTTCAAAATATTGTTCTCCTCCATAGGTATATGAGTTTCCTTGGGATTTTCCATCCCAGGAACCATAGAGCCCTTTTGTATCATTTTCTTTCCTTCTTTTCATTGTTTATTCACATGCATCTCTAGTTTTTATTTCTTTCTATTTTTGCATTTAGTGTTAATGATTTCTTGTTGTAGGATTGAGTAAATGGTTGATTTAAGTTATTTTGTAGGATCACAAGCCTTATTTCATCCTTGGAAAAGATTTGGAAGTTCATAGTAATCATTGAGCTACTTGGATTAATCTTCTTATTCCCAAATCTAGATTGTTGGACCTCCTTTTTAGCAAAGAACAATAAATTTCTGCTAATCTTTTAGAGCATTCTAACGAGCTTCAGTCAAATTGATTCCACTTGAATTAAATAAAAAACACATTCTAATTCATAAAAAAAATTACCCCATTGCATTTACACTTGATTTGGTTAGACATTTTTCAGATTTACTAGCTCACTAGTTCTCGAATTTCTAGATTTTCAACTAGTAATTTTTATTTTTATTTTGCATGGGTTAGCAGAGGTATTTTTGAGTGATTCCACTTGGAATGGGTACCTAAGACATCCTAGTTAATTTCAAATTTTTTCCCATCAAATTTAGATTTGATATTCTTGGTCATTCGATGAATTATTGTAAATATGTACATCCTGTAGGAAATCACTATAGCATCCTATAAGAAAGCTTGTTTTGAGGCCGAATTGAGGAAAAATCCTCTAGGAAGCTAGCAAAGGGTCCCTACTTGTCTCCGAATCCTTCTGACCATTCACCATCATCTCCAAGCCACCTATCACATCACCAAAAGATATTAGCTTTCACACTCTCACATGAAAAAGATGAAAAGAAAAACAAATTTATTTTATTCATTTACATGCACAATAGTAGAAGGTTTGATGGTTTGAATCTACATGCTTAGAATAATAGGATTGCATACATGTTAACTTAGCATTCTTTTGAAGCAAAGCCTATTAGGAGTTAGTTAGAAAATGGTGTGTTTTATAATTTGATTTCATTCTCTTTCCTTGTACTTTCTTTCTTGCAATAGGTTAAGGTTCCATTTCGAACATTTCAGTTTCTTCAATTAGTTTAGGATTTGAATTTAGTACATACACTCCATTACATTATGACAACAAAGGAAGGACACATTGTATGCTGCACATATAGTGTCGATACGTCTTAAGTTTGTACGAACCTCAAGTTGATAATTAAAGTTGGTAGCCTTGAGAGTTGCAGCATTCTTGTTGTAATACTGAGGCTCATCACTTCTACTAGGATTTAATGCAAACCCTAGATTCCATTAATGAGACACTATTAAACAATCAAAACCAATCACAACACAATCTAAGGTTTCAACGATATGACCAACTTCTACTAAGGTTTGTTGTGAAACCTATATTATATTATAGAAACAATATCACCATATCCTAGAATATTAAACTTTTACTAGGGCTTAGTTACAAACCCTAGAACTTATCAGCAAATAGGTTAGCACAAATACATATCTAGGATTTCATAATCATGCACTAGAATATCAAAATCCATTAGGTAAACCCAAAACACAAATACAATACATTTAAATTCAAACATATAAGGATCTTGAATAGGCTAGGGTTTTGATCAGACGGAGAAACATACACCTAGGGTTTCCTTCCTAGGAGCTTACTCTAGATACATAATGGTTTTATTTATAATCCATAATTTACCAAAACCTCAAGATCTAGGAACACATTACCATCCAACCCTAATACTAAAACTGCACACATGAAATTACTATCAAAACCCCAAACTTCAAAAGAATAGTTGATCCAAAATGGATTCAGTGTTTCCTCTAGATCAAAGTCTTCAAACGCATATGAAAGTGGTATCAGAGTAGTGAAGCACAATCATTGGATCAATCAGATTAACAAATGAGAGTGAGGGAGATAGACAACTAGGATTAAGTCACGCGAAATGAAGTTAAGAAATGAAGAGATTAGATTAAGCATGTGGGTAGTATTTGGCAAGTGGTAAATGGTATCTCGCACGCCCCAAAGGATAGAAATGGTATTTCTAAAATTCACGTGATTAAACTTAGTGGGCGACACATAGCACAAGGAAACCACTTTTCTCGTGCGCTCTCGATCTGACATCAATCGTGCAAGAATCTGTGTGAGATTGTGTGATAGTCGTTCAATTGGACAGGTCACATCAACGGTGGAGATCGTCCGGGCTAGTTGGCAAGCGAATGACGCAATAGTTGTTGGATCATGTGGGATTGATTGACGGTGGAGATCAGCCAAGATAGTTGGCGAACGGGTGACACAATAGTCGTCAGATCGGACAAGACTTGGTAATGGATATGATAAACTTGTATTCATTTTGGTGTCGTGATCTCCTTCAGAAAAAGGCCAGACAGTCAAGGTCAACCCCATGATTGTCGATCCTTTGATTTTATGTTATCGCATTATCCCACATTCACCACATATTACAACTATATATGGTATATCAATACCATGTCACCAAAAGAGAACCAATAGGCCGAAGGGTGAGACTTGGTTGACCAAGCCACCATTTTTTTAATAAACCATTGCAGGTGTCAAACCCGCCCTACCACCAGTGCGTAGTCTGAGGTGGTTTTATGTAGGCGAAGGTGGTTTTTTCCAAACAGAGGGTGCTTTTGTAGGGACAAAGGTGGTTTTGGACCATTCCAGGGGGTCTAGAGGTCACAATGGAAAAATATGGTCAAGTTTATACTCATTTGACTTAAAATCTTGAGCTGAACACAATGGTGATGTTCATTTTCTTATTTGAGACTTTGTTTTTGATCTCTTGCAACAACAATTTGAAGACAAAATAAAGAGGTCAACACTCGAAGCAAAAGGACCAAGAGACGTAGCCAGAAAGTTTGGTGAACTCCTTTATTAAATTTGGTTGTGTTGATGTGCTTGAATATGTTTTCAAGTTGTTTATGTTATTCGCAATATTTTCAATCCGTTGCACTAGGTAACATAAGAAAATTCACACATAGTCTATAATACCTTTTTCATTAACGGATCAAGTGGTATCAAAGCATCAAGGTTTTTAAGGTTTGACAAGTTTGTGTGGAGATTTAAATGCTTACTAGGTTGAGGCTTGGACGAGGTGAAGGTGAACTTGTTGAGGCAAATCTAGAGATTGGAAGGGTCTTTTCACAAAGAAGGATGGAAAATGAAACTCCACTTGGGTCAGAATCTCAATTCTTGGGTAGTTTCATGACAAAACCTGCAATGGTGGAAGAGATGTATCACAAGTTTAAGAAGAACAAAGATGAAGGCACTTAATCACCTAAAGGTCAAGATGATAAGGGAAAGGGAGGAATGCTTCCTCCACAATCTCCTCCATCATCACCATCATCATCATCACCATCCTCTTCTTCTCATAAATCTAGTCCTCCTAAGAAGAAGAAAAAGAAATGCTCTTTGATCAAATTAGATGTAAAATTTGATTTACCAATTTATGATGGAGAAATTAACGCTGAAAAGATTGATAATTGGGTTGGACAAATTGAATTATATTGCAGGGTCCAGAAAGTTGTTTCAAAAAGAAAGAAGATCCAACTTGCTAGCCTTCGACTTGGAGGAACCGCACTTGTATGGTGGGAAGGCAAGACATAAGCAGATCTCTAGAAGCATGGTAAAATCATTTCAACTTGCAATGAATTTGCTTCTACCATTAAAAATAAATTTTATCCTTTGGCTTATATGCAACAAGCAATGATGAGTTAGCAAACACTACGTCAATTAAAAGGTCAAAATGTTCAAAGTTATACTCAGGAATTCCGTAAGAGAGCTTTAACATTAGGCATATCATTGGACTCACCAGAGACATTGTTGAAATACATAAGTGGTCTTCATAGTTATTTGAGGCATACCATACTTATGTTTAATCCAACTAGCTTAGATGATGTATCAGTTCAAGCAACTCATCTAGAAGCTAGAGGTAAAAATGTAACCCAAGATTTTGGGAAATCATCTAAACCTATTGAAAGCAAGAATAAAGGCAAAAAGAAACTTAAATGGAAGGAGAAGAAAAAAAACACTGTGAAGAGGGATAAAACTTCATGCACTCACTGTAAGAATGAAGGACACGATGAGGCACACTGTTGGTCATTGCATCCGCAATTGAAGCCTAAGAAGTTTGGGAGTAAAGAGCAAAAGAATGCTACTGCTATTCAAAAGGACTTGGGATCAAATTTAGGTGACGAGACAACGATTACAGCTACAGGTATAGAAGGTAAAGATTCTAAGGCATCTACAAGTACTTCTTCGCATTTTGTTGATAATGATAATGATGAGAGGAAAAGAAATGAGTTATTTCATATTAGAGTCATTTCCAAGCATACTAAAATTGACACATTATTTGACAGGGGGTCACAAGTTGATTTTATTTCTGAAGCAATTGTAAAGAAGTTGGGTCTAGAAGCAAAACCTCATAAAAATCCATATCCATTAGGTTGGATGTGTGATAAAACTAAGCTACAAGTTATGAAACAATGTAAACTTTATTTTGTTATTAGGTTAAAGTTTGTAGATGAGGTTGAGTTAGACATAATCCCATTGGATATATGTGGAAGTATTAGGAGGTCCATACTTGTACGATAGAAATGTTATCTTCTATCGAACTGAAAATAAATATCAACTCACTAAGGATGGAACTGAATATATTGTAAGGGCTCATAAACTCAAAGATAATTTCTCTCTTATAAATTTAGGACAGATGAAAAGAATTGTAAATTCAAGTAAACAATTTTTACTTATGATTGTAAAAGCAAAGGATATTGATAAATCTGATGCATTCGAAGGCTATAATCCTAAACAGGAAGCAGATCTAGTTAAATTTGTTTCCGATTATGATATTCTATTTCAAGAGCCTAAAGGGCTTCCACCCAAGCGAGAGATAGAACATGATATTTATTTGCAACAAGATGCTCCACTACCTAACATTGGAATGTACAGGTTATCAGCTCTAGAGAATGCAGAGATAAATAAGTAGGTATAGGAGTTGCTTGATCAAGGGTTTATTCGACCAAGCACATCACCGTGCAAATCACCTATTGTGTTAGTGCGAAAGAAAGATGGTTCGTGGAGAATGTGCATTGACTTTAGAGCATTAAATAAAATCACAATAAAGAATCATTATCCTCTTCCTCATATTGATGATTTGTTAGATCAGTTAAAAGATGCAGTTTACTTCTCTAAATTGGACTTGTGAAGTGGCTACCATTAAATCAGAGTTGCAGTACAGGATATATGGAAGACTGCTTTCAAAATGAAGCAAGGACTCTATGAATGGATGGTTATGCATTTTGGCTTAACTAATGCTCCAGCTACATTCATGCGAGTCATGAATGATGTATTTAGACCATTCATTGATGATTTTGTAATAGTATATTTAGATGATATTCTTGTTTTCAGTAGAACATGGGATGAACATGTAAAGCATGTAAAGCAGATTTTAGATGTTTTGAAAAGAGAAAATCTCTATGTAAAACTATCAAAATGTGAATTTGGCATAACATCTTTGAATTATTTGGGTTATATTGTAGGGGATGGTGAATTGATGATAGATCCCTCTAAGGTCGAAGTCATTGTAAATTGGCCTAAGCCCAATATTGCTACAGAAGTTAGAAGTTTCTTAGGGGCAGTGCAATATTGGAGAAAGTTTATTGCTAACTTTTCTTTGATTGCAGCTCCTTTACATGCTTTGACAAGTGTGAAATAGGTTTTCAGTGGGGAGGAAAACAACAAAAATACTTTGACACATTGAAAGAAAGGATCAGTATAGTGCAGTACTAGCACTGCTAGATCTTTAGCATCCATTTGAGATTAAGACAGATGCAAGTGAATATGCCATGGGGGCAGTGTTGATGTAGCACAAAAAGTTAATATGCTTCCATTCTGGGACATTCACATCAGCAGTGGTTAACTATCCTACATCTAATAAGGAATTGTATGCATTAGTTCAGAGTGTTAAAAATGGGAAACATTACATAATGGGTAAAGAAACAATCATACACACAGATCATCATCCACTACAATACTTACACTCACAAACTAAATTGCAATAGTCATGACATTACAGGTGGATGGGTTTTCTACAACAACTTCATCTTGTTATCAGATATAAGAAGGGCATACATAATAAGGTTGCAGACATGTTATCAAGACCAATTATAAATGCAACCACAATACTTAAGCATAATTCGGTAATTCATGAAAGTTACATTGAACAATATGCTTAAGGCAGAGAATTTAAGGATGTATATGCAACTTTACGTCATGGAAAGTGGGTAGAAGAATTGGATTATTTCAAAAGGACAAACTCTTATATAATTTGGGAAAGTTATGCATTCCACAAACTGAAAGAGTAAATATAATTCGAGAAGCACATACTTCTCTCATATCAGGTCACTTTGGTGTAGGTAAAACAATTGCACAATTACAAAGATTTTGCTATTGGCCACAAATGAATGAGATAGTTTCTAGATATATTAAAGGATGTACTATGTGTGCTACAAGCAAGCAAGTAATCAAAAAATAGGCTTATATATTCCACTTCCAATTCCTTCTCGTCCTCGGGAAAGTGTTTCCATGGATTTTGTTGGGGGATTGCCAAAGTCTAGAAAGAGTCCTGATTATTTGTACGTAGTTGTGGATAGGTTCAGTAAGATGTGTATTTTGACACCATGTAATAAATAGGTCACAGCTGAACAAATTGCAAAGTTATTCTTTCAAAATGTATGGGTTCATTTTGGATTACCCACTTCTATTGTATTCGATCGATATTCTCGATTTGTCGAGAAATGTTGGTCAAGTCTATGGGAGTTAATGGACACAAAGTTAAAGAAGAGCACGACATTTCATCCACAAACATATGGTCAGACAAAAGTGGTCAATAGGACAGTGATACAGTTGCTTCAAGGATATTGCAGCAAGCATCTCAAACTTTGGGATGAGCATTTCTGTTATGTGCAACATCCTTACAACCATGCAAAACATTCTTCTACTCAGAGATCTCCTTTTGAGACTTATTTTGGTTTTGTACCAAAGTCTCCCTTGGATTTTGTCTTTGGTAATAACATAGCAATTGTTGGACACAGTGATGTGGACAAAGAAACCAAGTTCATTGAACAAATCCAGGAAATTCACCAGGCAGTACAGGAATAGCTGGAAAGAAGCCAAGCAAAGTATAAGGCACGACATGACAAGCATTGAGTTGAGCATAGTTTTCAAGTTGGTGATCAAGTCTGGTTGTATGTCAGCAAAGAAATACTGCAAGGGGAAGGTAAAAAGTTGAAACCAATTAGATATGGTCCTTTAAAAATACTTGACAAAATTTGTGAAAATGTTTTCTGCCTAGATCTACCAACTTATATGCAAATCTATTCCGTCGTAAATGTTAAAAACTTGCGATTGTATAAACCTTCATTGATTGAAGATCCTGAAGAGCAAGGTCAGCTACCCTCCATTGAATATCTTTTGCCCAAGTATCTCAATGAGTTACAGGAGGACATAGTTCTTAACGGAGGATAAGGGCTTCGTGATGGGGAAATGTTGAGTATCTTTGAGTTGGACTCAAAGGTACAAATCCAAGTAAAGCATGATGGCTAGAGATTGGAAAAGTGAGGGAATTTTATCCTCACTTACTCGACAACTAAAACCAAATTTTGGTGGACCAAAAGCTTCCAGTGGGGAGGAGTGATCCAAAATGGATTCAATGTTTCCTCCAGATCGAAGTATTCAATTGCAGATGAAAGAGGTATCAGAGCAGTGAAGCACAATCATTGGATCAGTCAGATCAATGAACAAGAGTGAGGGAGATAGACGGCTAGGATTAAATCGTGCAAAATAAAGTTAAGAAATGAAGAGATCAGATTAAGCACGTGGGTAGTATTTGGAAAGTGGTAAATGGTATCTCGTGCACCCTAAAGGATGGAAATGGTATTTCTAAAGTTCACATGATTAACCTTAGCGGGTGACACATAGCACGAGAAAACCACATTTCTCACGCGCTCTCGATCTAATATCGGTCATGAAAGAATTTGCGCGAGATTGCATGATAGTCGTTCGATAGGATGGGTCACGTCAACAATGGAGATCGTCTGGGCTAGTTGGCAAGTGGATGATGCGATAGACGTTGGATCACACAGGATTGATTGACAATGGAGATCAACCAAGATAGTTGGCGAATGGTGACGCAATAGCCGTTTGATCGGACGAGATTTGGTAATGGATATGATAAACTCGTATTCATTTTGGTGTCAGGATCTCCGTCAGAAAAGGCTAGACAGTTGGGGTCAACACCACGACTGCTAATCCTTTGATTTTATGTTATTGCATTATCCCACATTCACACATATTACAACTATATATGGTATATCAATACCATATCATCAAAAGAGAACTAACAGGCTGAAGGGTGAGACTTGGTTAACCAAGCCACCAATCTTTTAATAAACCATTGCAGGTGCCGAACCCACCCTACCACCAGCACGCAGTCCGAGGTGGTTTTATTTAGGCTAACGCAATTTTTGCCAAACAGAGGGTGGTTTTGCAGGGGCATATGTGGTTTTGGACCATTCCAGGGGGTTTGGAGGTCACAGTGGCCAAATATGGTCAATTTTATACTCGTTTGACTTGAAATATCGAGCTGAACGCAGTGGTGATGTTCATTTTCTTATTTGAGACTCGATTTTCGAGCTCATACTTGCAACAACAATTTGAAGACAAAATAAAGAGGTCAACATTGGAAGCGAAAGGACCAGGAGATGTAGCCAGAAAGTCTGGTGAACTGCTTTATTAAATTTGGCTGTGTTGATGTGTTTGAATGTGTTTTCAAGTTGTTTATGTGTTTATGTTATTCACAATCTTTTTGATCCAATGCACTAAGTAACATAAGCAAATTCACACATAGTCTATAATACCTTTTTCATTAACGGATCAATAATATTTTCTAGATTTCGTTAGTAACCCTAAGTAGACTAGGGTTTTTCACATTAGCATACCCTTAGGTTAGGGTTTTATAGAGAAACTTTTAGGGTTCCACAAACATAATGATTTAATGAATGTAGATTTAATCTAATGAAATCTCCCAAACAAGAATCTCTATGATTCAAAGGTCCTAGACATAACACTTGTTAATAATGTAAAGCATATTTATTAGAATGAATGAATGCACCTTTTTTCTTGAAGAGAACACAGCTTAAGGTCTAAGACATGCCTTTGAGTTTCTTTCTAGACAAAACTTATAGGACATTAATTTCAATACTTTGTCATGTGAGATATTCTCCATAGCCCTTGAGCATATCAGCAAGCTTTTCCCAAACAAAGAAAAAAAGAAATGTTATTAACATCTAGTGTAAACATATCTTAGATAGGAAAATGAAAACCAACTATAAAAGATAATACGATTAAGATACTTATCTTTGGAAAAATGGTGAGGGCTCCCTCATAATCCAATCTTGGGGGATACCTATAACTTTAACAAAACAATTCAAAAATGTTTTTCCAAAGTATGTTAAGCCTACAAGTGTTAGAAATCAAAGCAGAATAAACTTTAGAGTAGAGGGATCTAGTAGTATAGTTCCTTTATTTATGATTCTTCGGTTTTGTTCTTCTTTGGAGACCCTTCTTTGGCAACATTTGCTTGATCCCTGTTTCTCTTTCTATTCCTTGGATTCTCGGGAAAATCGCTTCTATAGTGATCCATCTTGTGACAATTGCAGCGCTCGATTTTGGATAGGTCTATCTTCCTTCTAGGCCCTTTAGACTTCTTGAAGGTTCCTTTTTTCTTGTGATGAGCGGAATAAGCATTTGAAATTTTATCCTCTTCATTCTCTTTGTTGCTTACTAGAGAAATTATGACTTCTTATTGATTGCATGCATTCCATAATCGTAGGAGTTTCCTTCCAACTATTGAGACCTGATGAGAAGGGACTCCATGATGTTGGTAATCCTAGAAGTGTAGTGCTTACAAGCTCTTTTTCAGCTACTATCTCATCGATTACATGGAATTCATATATGATTCTAGCTTATTCTCACAAAGAAGGATGCTACAGTGCCTTCCTTTGTCATATTTATTGATCTCAATGCATTCTTAAGACTTGTTATTTGTCCAAGATTCTTTATTGTGAATAATTTGGATAGTTCCTCATACATATCTCGAGCATAATCTATGTTGGATATATATGGGATGAGGTTATCATTTATTTCATCCACCATCTGAGTGTCACGACCAATATCTCTGTTTCTCTGAACTTTTCTGTTTCTACATCACTTGACTCATCAGTAGGCTTATTTACTTTTCCTTTGACTCGATCCAAGACTTTATTCTTCTTGAGGATGAGATCTATCCTCCTTTTTTCATGCCCTATAATTGGATGGTCCTTCTAATTTGTTTTCTCTCTTAATTGAGTTAGAAAATGTCCTTGAAGATGGTATGTTTGACTTCTTATATGATGCTTTTGATGACCCTTATTCAGACTTCTTAAAACTCCTTATTCTCCTTTCAATAGATCTTTAGGTTGCCTTTTTCTTTCTTCTTTACCTTACCTATAATACCATGTTATAAATCAAAAAGGTAGTTTTTATTATTATTATTATTATTGATAATTACTTGTGATATTATTATATTTTCTTATGTTCTTCTTTTATCTTTAGTTCATCAAGAAATTACCAAAACAATAACACGAATATCACATACACTAGATGTAGGTGAACAACGAGGGAAAAACCCCTATCTAGGGGAAAACCCAGTCAACAACTCTGTTGAAAATAATACTGAGAGGAGGGGTGAATCAGTGTTATCTAATTCTTTTACCAATTCTTCCTTATTTATACTTTGAGTTATTTTTGCATACCAATACCATAAATAATGAGCATGAAGAAGAAAAGCAGACAGTCACATCAAAGAACACCAGATATAAGGTGGAAACCCAATGTGGGTGAAAACCACCTGCTGCAATATGTCTCTATCTTCTTTCAAATTATAAACTTCTTTTACAATGGTCTTGTACTGGTGCAGTCCTTTACCAGTACGCAGGCTGCAACCTGCAGAGAGCTACAACTCTCTCT